>WSZQ02070476.1:28368-41312 GCA_019419845.2 Weissflogia rhopalogaster
TCAACTGATCCAGAAATGTCAAATAAAGAATCCAAAGTATACCATTGCGTTTTGCAAAAGAAACAATATAAAAATATTTATGATATTCAAACGTGCTTTTGTTGTTCATGAAAAATGCGGTCAAGAATTCCCAGCATTGTTAGTAATATTTGAGTGTATTTGAATCGCTATCGATCGACGTGCGCAAGCAGCTGGTTGTTGGGTGGTGGCAGCAGCAGCATGCTTTCGGGGGTGGCGGCATTACGCCACGCGTTACGTCACTTGACGCAGCACGCCGCCGTCGCCGTGCCAGACGTGCACAACGACATTCCGTTAATCCGGTCGTGCGGAAAGCCACTTCAGAGTCGCATCCCTTCTACCGCCCACCTCCCTCGCCTACTTGTATTATTTTTTTACGACCACATTAGAGAGCATTACGCACAGTGCCTCTTCGTTTTTTTTTTCTCCACTGGTTTAAAAACGCATTTCGGTTATCTGTTGGCAACCATCATATCTCTGTAGCGTGTCATCGACGTTGACATTTTGTTTCTTTCCATACGCTCGTCATATTTAGGCAAACATCCACGCCGTGCATGTGAATCGTCTTGACGATGTCAACGAAAATATTTCCTCCCTTACGGCACCTTTTGCGTCAATGTAAATTCTGTTTTCGCATGCCAGCCACGCAGAGAGGAATGGGGATAAAACACTAACTACAGCATGAACAAATTCAGTTTATGCATGCATTGGGCGAAATTAATTAATATTCCTGCAAATGTATACGTTCACGGTGGTGCTCACGTTTGATTGGCACGCGCGTAATTAATACGAGTTGCAAGTACTCACTCATGCTAACATACGAAATTGGTCATTGTTATTGCAAAATGGAACTAATTTGGTCATAGACCGTAAATTAGATTTTTATGGTAAATTTCGTTTGATATTAAATTTGGATGTTTGGATATCATTTTGATTTATTGCAAATGTAAATGTTATACCTGAAATGAATATTCGTCGATTTTGTGATTATAAGTGTTACTAAAATTTAATCAATCGTTTTAACAAAGATGAGGAAAATTAGTGTTTACATAGAGAAATATTTCAAGTTCAATTTCAGCAAATAACAAATATTGTGCATGTTGACTTTAGGAACTGTTTTAGTCTAGACCCAGTTAGTTATCACTACATGGAGCTCCACTCAATGTGATTTATTGACTTTACCCTCTGCGAAACTTGGCGATAATTGACAAAACCTGAAGGACGTAGGAAATATAGGTGAAGGAAAGCGAATTTACCCAATGAAACTGTCGTAAACCAATTCCGGCTTTTTTTATGACGTGGCGAATACACTGGATTTCACAGAGGTGTAATTATGACGAATGAATTTGAAGCCCGGCAGCGCGCTGAGCGCCCTGGAATATCTACATTCAGTCCTTGAACGTCCAGAAGTCAGAAGATTGCAGGCCGATAACTACCCGTTGTCTGTGTTATGGCGTAAGAAAAGGTGAAGAAGAGCTGAAGCTCATACGGTATTTGGATAGCAACTAGTATTGTTGTAGGAAAATTTAAACCTCGTAATTGGTGAATACCGCCCACACACATAACTTCTCGCCACCACTTCCTTTGTTGCGAACCGACCGTTCAACTCTCAACATCAACCACTGACAAAAAGATAGAAGAGTTTTCACCTATGGTCTTTTATTTTGAGACAGGCCCGGAAACTACCCGTTTCGTTGACTGTAATGATCGCGCTGCGGAGAGAAGTAGACACGTCGAAGTTCAAATCGTAACTAACTTTATTTACACAAATTTACAATAATTTCGACTGGGGTCCACAACCCCACAATCTTCCACCTCGAGAACCTACCCTGGACCAATCCGAGCACACTCCGCCTACCAGTCGCTCTCTCTTAACAACTTCTAGCAAAAACCTTGGACATCTGGCTCGCACATCTTGGGACCACCGATGTCCGCGTCAAAGAGTCCCCGGCCAGCAGGGGATCCATTTCCGGACGAAACGCAGCCACACACGTGCTCAAAAAAAGCTAAATAGCTTTGGCTGCACTTTCTCACGTCTTTTTTAATGCACGCGCCATAAATCCTCAGTTATCTGCCAAGTGCATCCAATATTGACAAACAGTTTTTAAAATTGTCTAGACCCCTAAAAAATCGGCACTTGGCATCGTAAAACATAAAACATAATAGCCGCAACATTCTTGTTTTCTAGGAAAGGCCAAACGGTTCCCAACACTTAACAACACCTTACTCCACCTACACCGGCAGAGGGAAGGTATTCCCGTCCTCGCAATACAACCTGTTCGGGTACACTCTGTCGACCCCTCTCACACGTGTTTACTCTCGAGGGTCAGCCCGGTGGTAACACAAACCAGATTTAGTGACTTAAGTGACACAAAGAAATGTAATCAGGAGTCAGCGCAACAAGTCGCGACAACCACTTACACATCTGGGACGTTTTCCATGCAATCATCGACTTTTGATTTATATATTCGTTACGCCCACAAAATAAAAATAAAGTTGATGCAACATGAATTAAAATAGTATCTTATATAAATTACCCTGTATATGATTATCCAATTTTGTACCTAATGTATCATAATGGTATTCATACCTTAATTAAATAATTGAAATTAATTAAATCAAATAACCCCAAATTACAGAACACGTTAAATTAATTTGCAAATTCAAAATAGGGCCATTCAAAACAAAATTGATAATAGAATGATTTCGTTAATGAATGTCATCAAATTGCTCGATTTAATTAATAACATGTATAAATTTGAATGTCAAATATAAATTGAAAAAAGTGTAATCAAATTGATCGGATTAATCAAAATCCTGTAATTAGATTTCATTCTGATGCAACAAAACGTGATGCTACAAAACGTAGCAAATTTATTATCAAACATATTACATATCAAACGATTACAACTTCAGGAGCACAGCGCCAGCGTTGGCGTCGCCGTTTCAAACGGATGGCGTTCACGTGTGACTAGGCCCCCACGCGTTGTTTTACATGTGACTCAATGCGTTTAATTCAATTTATCAAGGCCGTGCTTGCCAGTTGTCTGCACACGAAGTGTATTTGAGCATTCCGGCGCATCCACCAAGGCGTTTTCGGCCGGGCGGACATCATATCGCGTGAATGCGAGCCTGCTTTCGGTGGTGGTGGTGTTTGGGATGCTGGGCGGGGCGCGAATGTGTTCGGTTTCGCCCAGCGCGTTTCCTCGCTGTCAGACCAGCTCGTACGTGATGTAACTCGAGTGCAAAGTAAAATTAATGGCACAACTTACAAACGGCACACGCCGCTCAACTCGCAGCTCTCGGGTATGCGCCAACAGCCGCACACATTTGCAAAGCGATGCGACACAATTCGATTTGATTCAGGGGTTTCAAGTACGATCGCGCTGAAAGCGGAAACGCCCTCTGAATTTGTCGCTAACACCGAACTGACTTGCAAGATGACTTACAAACGATGTTGCCATACTCCAACTCCTTCGCATTGAGAACAATCTCTTGACACATAGCTTTGGAGATGTGTTCTGTCAAGTTAAACATAACGTAAACATCCTCGAGTTGAATAAACGGGTAAAATTGCAAACTTTAATTTGTATTTGCTTGAATTGTTACGTGGTGGAACGGTATACGCTTTCGGGATACGGGATTTGCGGTCTTTGATAGCGCTTGCATCCTGCTTAGGGGAATCAGGAAGCTTACCGCTCAGATTAGTGGACAAACCATTTGATACCCTAGGCCGCTTCGGTCCCAGAATGTCACAATGTCAATGACATTACTGTGCTGGTGATGTACATAAATCACGTTGGCGCTAAACGTTACAAAGTAAATTTTGTCAAAATTTCACCTTACCCAAGAAGTTTATATTACTCAATTTGAGGTTTAACTTAATAAATAATGCCTTTAATCAGAAATATTTGAGTATAAATTCATCCTCAAATGTTTACAACGATGTCAAGTCTTTTATTACTTAACAAATGTGAATTTGAATACTCCACAAACAGATTTTTTCACCAAGGAAATCGCAAATCACTGGAAATTAGAAATGTGGGAGTGTCAGGAAATTAAACGGATAAACATCAATATTACGATATTTATTAAAGTTGTATCAATACATATTCAAACCAGGAGGAATTCAATGCGTACCTTGAGCAAAAGTGGAATTGAACTCAAATTGAACACGATTTCAAATAATAGTATATAACGATACCGGTGTAGGAACCGCGATTTTGGGCACGCTACTGTTAGAGGGACGAACATAGCGAGTGCCACTGGCGGCAAGTACACTAATAGTCGTTTACAGCCGAGTATCGCTCGATTTTTTTTGTTTGCACAGAAAATATTTGTTCCAATGACTTCATATATGTATAAATTATGTATAAATTGCAATAATAGGAAAATCGGTAATTCAATCAAGTATCAGTCAATTTATAAAATCTGGACGCTTCTATAGAAAAGTGATGGGAATTAATGAAGACAACCAGAAATGTTTGATTTGTGTACATATTTCTAAGAAATTGACGGTATAACGACGATTTGTGTTCGTTGAATTAATGACCGTTCAAAGCAACTGCTTCTGAGGATGTCGGTTAGCGAGGACAAAATGTGGTTACTGACGACGCGGCGGCCCCTCAGAAATGCGTTTCTGGGTTCTCCCAATTGTATAATACGCCGTGTTCATGCAAACTAGAGACTTTAGTGACGCAGTTTTGTTTTGTAGCTACTGAAATCCTCATGACAGACAACGGGTAGTCGAGATAGTCGCCAGCCAGTAATCTAAGTACAAATAGTCGGATTGTCTTTAGCTTCAATGGTACACTGCCGTCATGCCATTTAGTGTAAGAGAAGCAAACGTCGTATAATAATGGCAATCCTAACTAAAATTTCTATTAAACCTTCAGTTTGCGTTATAATTAGTAAAATAAGCAATTAAAACATATGTTATTAATGCTAGAATCACCAAGGGGAAATTTTACACAACAATATTTTATTCATGTGCCTAGTCAGAATTAAATAACACCGTTTCAGGCATGATATCCTCGTTATTCTTTGCATAATGTTTTCTCTGCAGTTAAATATGTATGTCAACACTCCTGATTTTTAATGATTAATACGACAAGTTATAAATTATACATTTTCCCAGTAACATAGCAAGTCCTACGAAAACTTTCCTCCCTCCGGAAATTCGGAAGTTCGACCTTCCTTTGGAACTACTTGTCCCAAACTTCATTTTCTCTTCCTTCCAGAGTTGACATGTCGCAAGCGCATCGCAACGAGAGTTTCTACCAATGCTGCTCCGGCTTCTGTATTGATCTATTGGTAAAGTTCTCCGAAGAGCTGGGTTTCACCTATGAGCTGGTGCGCGTCGAAGACGGCCGCTGGGGGACAAACACCAACGGCAAGTGGAACGGCCTGATCGCCGAGCTGGTCAATCGCAAAACTGATATGGTGATGACCTCTCTAATGATCAACTCTGAGCGCGAAGCAGTGGTACGTTCATTATTATTACACGAAAAGTTTGATTTGGGTATCGGACGCGCGATATCGCGGCCTGTTCGCGTTTAGAACTTTAAATGCCTCCTCGCAGTGCGTATAGAAATGTGAATCGAGGAAGACACGGCCATGCACGGCGGCTTCGGCAATGTCCTGCTCGTGCATTTGCCGAATTGAGTCCTTTCGAAAACGTTGCATGCGTCTGCGATGATACGACGATCGGATTTTAAGTAGTGTGGAGAATGTTTTCCGTTTCTGACGGTGCTCGCGATCGGGTGGTCCCCAATGGAAATCTGGTCTCAGCAAACTGGATACAGTCTGAAACAAGTTGCAATTCATTTTACTGATAAAAATTCTTTTACCGATTGATATAACATTCCTAGAAAATTGAGGTATTTAAGAAACTTACTATTGTCCTCTCAGATGCTACAATTCGCCAATAATTTATTGCCAATGCAATTCCTGTATATACGGAACATATAGAAATCCCAATTATTGCAATAGTACGATTGGAATAAGGAACATCAATGTCAATATCAGCTTGAAATTTTTCGGTTGTATTCCAATACGTCAGTATATTGTAAGCAAACATAGTCTGAAAGTAATGTAATTAAAAACCTATAATCATATCGAAAATAAGTTATATTTATGATACTTTACCAGATATATAACAGGGATAGCAGGCCCTAAAAGCCTCCAATATTTGAGGATGGACTTTTTTAAGGAAAACATTAAGTCACTGTTGATTCGATTAATACCATAAGAAAAAAACATAAGGAAATACTGAAATGAGAATAATGAGAGAAACGAGAGAATGCCCTTAATGCATAAAATATTTCCTTACCAAGAAGCTCATTCGCAAAGGTTCCATAAAACAGTAATTTGCAAGATGGCACAATGATATATACCAACTAAATCTCTACAAACGATTGAATTAGTTACTTTCCTCCGTAATATTATCAATAATTCTTACAATGTTAAGTAAAATCAGGGTTACCAATAACTTGGCCACCCCAAATACAATTTTAATAGAAGTTCTAAAACGTGACCAATCATGTCCAATGTCCATAAAGTTAATCACTTGGAAATGAAAAACATATGATAGTTTTACAATTTCCAGACACCAGAGGGCCATTAAGTAAAACCACTTAAATAATGATGTAACTTGCTTAAAGTTAAGGAATTCAATGATCATTGCATAATATATTCCTACGTCTAAAATTATATAGTGATAAATTTGGAATTTATGATACTACTCACTTGTCCTGTCTTACTTGGTACATAAGCATCCATAACATTTTTAAGACCATATGCATGTATAATATTAAGATCAATCATGAAGATGAACATGATAGTAGCAGCTTCGTAAATCATATGCAAGAACGCAATACAGAAACAGATCATTGGATTGTACATGCGATGAATACGCGAAGATCGGTAGAGTTCTTCTTCTCCTTTTAGTAAAGAAGCTGCTGTCATGTGTCCTACTGGTGTCACGATTTTGATATTTATTGATGCGCTTGCAATGACCATACCAATAGATTTCAACGTTGGGAATCCTTTCAGATAGACTACTCTGTACAGAGCATCGGAATTTTTCGCTGATAAGCATACCATAATTACTACTACCAGCAATAAGATGTGATATACAATGGTACTGAATATAAGAACCTGTGCATAAATGCCAACTATGTTAAAAAGATCAAAGATGTCTTGAAAAAAAAAACTAACAAGTGTCATCATCTTCATACCGCATAGCATCAGACTGAAAATAGCGGTCCATGTTATAATCCCCGCAATGATTATAGGCCATGATTGATAGATATTTATACCATCTTCAAAATTAAAATTATCCATCCTGCAATACAAAAAATTGGCTACTCTCTAATATAAAATAGGTTACAATCTTACCAAAAATGATACTGCGTCACATAAGCAATTCGTCCATTTTTGGTACAGTTTAAAGAGAGGAAGTCAGGTACACAAGTGTCGTTGATTAAACTCCCACGAGTTTTGTAGTCATAACAGGTAGGACCATTACCAGTACTTTTTTCCGGGCATGTCGACATGTATGCAGGGTTTATAAGTTGACGCATTGCACCAAGGAGTAACACACTCACCTCAGATATCATAAATGGGATATAGAATAAATTGAGAAAGAAGCTCACCAGAAGGTGGCCTGAAAGTATAAATCAATGTTTTCTGAACCTCATCGTTCCTCGTATATCATAATTCACCATATGAAATCGGAGCCATTCTGTACATTTGAATATTAGTTAGTTTAGTATATCTTCCCAAAAATGCTTCAATCCCCATGATGGGCATAGCGAACAAAAGAATGGCCAAAAAACGGACAATATAGAAAATAACTAGAAAATCAAATACATAATGAAACACAATCAAATGCAAAACGGAATCTCAAAAGGCAATATACATGCAGAAACGCCATTAACAAGTCTTATGTTCGGCGGCAAACCATCAATTCCATTTCCAAGCAAGATTGACAATATAACATAAATTTGTTTAGACCATTTTAATTTGGGATCTCGACATGGACGTATGTTTTTATTATGGTACTTTTCTATGACAAGCCTTGCAGCTTTCCATTGATCACGTTCATGTAGTAGGACAGGCTCTGGAAAACAATCCTTGCGGAGTAATTTATAGAAGCCATAATTATGAACGTCTAATTGGAGTTGTGCCATTTCCACACTAATTCGTATTATTCTATTAGAAGCTGAAATGATTTTATTATAATGAGATATGTGGTATTTTAGATTGAGAAAATGACACTTGATTTCTGAATATACGAAAGACAGGTGATAATAATAAACGATAGGCGTTTATTTTAAAATTATTCTAAGTTTTATATATCAATAAAATTATTCGTTTCTATAGGTCGATTTCAGCGTGCCATTTATGGAAACGGGTATCGCTATTGTAGTGGCAAAACGGACTGGAATCATATCACCTACAGCATTTTTGGAGCCTTTTGATGCCGCGTCTTGGATGCTGGTCGGCATTGTGGCAATACAAGCAGCGACATTCATGATTTTTCTCTTTGAATGGCTGTCACCAAGTGGTTTTGACATGAAAACCTCCTTAAATCAGGTTTGTAATTCAACCTGCTTTCTGATTCTTTTCAAGAAAATTGAACACCAACCTCTCGATTTCTTTATATTGAATATTTGCATTTTTTGATAAATGTCAATATTTGCTATTTATTTTTGCATGTCAAAAATATGCGGATATATGGAAAGGTTCCTCATTTTTTCCTGGCTTATCTTAACACATTCCTCTTTCTGTTTGTATTGCATGATGAAGGTCTTATCCCGAAATATATTTCCTTCGGAATGCATAATCCTTGAAAAGTATTCCGACATTTCCTTGCAACTGAACCAAAGAAGTCATCCCTTCTTTCACTCTTGCTCTCTTAGTTTTTTCAACCAAAATTTCGGTAATGCCTATATTTTCCAACATCTTCAAGTTATTTTGACATATTTTATAACTCACTAAGGTAAAAGTGAAAACTTGGTTCCGGATAATATTAACAATATGGAATCTCAGTATGAAAATTTGGTGCAAGTTGTGTTGGTTTATAGAATACGCCTTCAGCATCACATCGCTTCTCACTCTTTCGCACCTACTGGCTCGTATGGGCTGTACTCTTCCAAGCTGCCGTACACGTTGACTCCCCACGTGGCTTTACAGCGCGCTTTATGACCAACGTGTGGGCAATGTTCGCCGTCGTATTTCTTGCCATCTACACTGCCAACCTCGCCGCGTTCATGATCACCCGAGAAGAATATTTTGAATTTTCCGGTAGTATTATCAAGGCTTATCTAGTGACGACAGACGTAATCTAATGCGGCGCAATTCTCCGCAGGTGTCGATGATAGCCGTTTAGCCCGCCCGTTCTCCCACAAACCCCTAATTAAATTCGGCACGATCCCCTGGTCGCACACCGACTCGACCATCTCCAAGTATTTCAAAGAGATGCACAGCTATATGAAGGTGTACAACAAGTCGACGGTGGTGAAAGGTGTCGACGCCGTGCTCACCGGCGAGATGGACGCGTTCATCTACGACGGCACGGTGCTGGACTATCTCACCGCTCAGGACGAGGACTGCCGCCTGCTAACGGTCGGTTCATGGTACGCGATGACCGGCTACGGTCTGGCGTTCCCGCGCAATTCCAAGTACATCAAGATGTTCAACAAGAAGATGCTGGACTTTCGAGAAAACGGCGACCTCGAACGTCTGCGACGATATTGGATGACGGGCACGTGCAAGCCGGGTGCGCGCGAAGTGAAAACCTCCGATCCGCTCGCCCTCGAGCAGTTCTTGTCTGCCTTCCTATTACTAATGGCCGGGATACTGCTCGCCGCCCTGCTGCTATTCCTCGAACACTTGTACTTCAAATACGTGCGCAAGCATCTCGCCAAAACGGACCGGGGCGGTTGCTGTGCGCTTATCAGCTTGTCGATGGGCAAGAGTCTGACGTTTCGCGGCGCCGTGTACGAAGCGCAAGACATCTTGAGGAATCATCGGTGTCGGGACCCTATCTGCGACACGCATCTGTGGAAGGTCAAGAGGGAACTTGACATTTCACAGATGCGGTGCAAGCAATTAGAAAAGGAATTGGAATCGCACGGTTTGAAACCGCCCCCGGCAAGTAAACGGTAAGCCAATCAATGCCTTACCTAATCACATTCGTATTTCGAAATTAAGATTTGATAATTATTAAGATAAGCACGACGCATGAGAATGAACACGACCGATTTTAATCGAAATATTTTTCATCTTTACATTATCTAATTAGCTGCACAAGTATCAAATTTTACATTTTATTCATATATTAATATAAACGTACCTTATATTAAATACCATAAATTAAAATCCCCATTGATCGGATCTAAGTATGTAGTCCCTTTGGTAGAGAAGCCTTTTTAATCAGCTTTGTAACATCGAAACCGAAATTAGTAATTCGATCCACGTATCACCGAAAATCAAATTTAAATTACCTAATGCAATGCATCAACAGTGTGAAAATCCAGTATTTCGCATCTGGCTTTCGTATCTCGTCCCATTTAATCCCTAATCCCGCCGAAGGTTTGGTCGACCGATGAAAGCTTCGGATAACGGCTTGGCAGACCGAAGACGTGTGATGATAAATCATCCCATTCTGAAAACACGTCAGTCAGTCTTTACACTGCTATAACGTTGCCTATATCAATTAATTAATTACAGTTTACGGCCACGGACAATCATTGCAAATAAGCACAAAATAAACCTGATACACACAGTGTACTAGAATTTTCAAACCCATACACCGATTAAAGTTTCACTAGTGATCTAAATCTTCTTGACGTGATGGTTTTAACGTTTATTCAATTTGTTTCACTGAAATATTATAGTCGAAAACAATTTTACAGTTTCAAACTTTCATATTTTGCTACTGAAAATGCTTAAACAATCACTAAAATATTCCTGACAGTTTAATTCAACAATTTTCTGCACTGAAATATTTGAAAAATAAAATAAACAAATTCAAATTTGCTACATATAAATGAAAATGTCCGTGTATAATTAAAATTGAACTGTAATATTTGGTGCAACGTTTGATGTTGATTTAATTCCAACTTTCAACTATTAAAAGTTTTTGATACATTTCACAGAGTTGAAATCATATAACTTTCTCTGGAAATATTTCACATAAACACATTTCAAAAACAAAACCTCGTGAAATAATCTAATATAAATTTTATTAAAATATGGTTAAGAAAAAAGTTTTCCAATGAATATTTTTACACAAATTGGAAACTTCTTAGCCGCAGGCAAACCAGAAACAACAACCGACTAAACAAATGTTTAAATATTTAACCCCCATATTATACAATACCTCCCTGTGTTTTCGTGTTTTTTGAAACATGTCGTGCGTGTTGTAATTCTCAACTTTGTTATTTACTTCTGTATTGTCTCACATCACACGTTTTGTTGACTGTTGTCTTTTGTCTCTTTTGCCCATTTGTCCACGAAAACTTTTGTCATCTCTCTGTGTGTGTGCGAAACACGGCACGTGCGAATGCAGGCAGCGTCCACGGCGCAGCACCTGCCTCTCATCCTGCCTTGGTCCGCCCGATTCACCTGAGTAAGTTAGCGCTACCTCGAACACAGACACCACCCACCTGAACGTTCTCGATGTCTCTCTCTCTCTCTGTGTGCTCTATTTTCTGCCTTAATTATACATGTCTTTCGCCATGATATGTTTGATCTAACATTTGCATGTTTTAATCAACCAACTGCGACGCAAACCCAACACAAACACAGCAGATCAGGCGTTGCTCACGTTACGATTTTAATCAAAATCAGTAGGAAGAAAGATAGTAGGTGATATAATGATGAGTAAATTAAATACGACGTTACAAGGTTTATTATTTGATTAAACTCATCATTTCGGTCAAATGGAAAGATTCCATCGTTCAATTGGGCGTAATTAGAAATGGAGGAAGACGCAACAATCAGGTTTCATCAATAAATTAATATCATTCACTATATTATGTCAGACTAACCAGAATATGCATAGACCTACAACTTCCCAAGCCTAAAATTATGTATATTAAAGTCTTAGGCAGATGCTTAAATGAAGTAAGAAGCTAAATTGTACTAAAAGTTAATCGTATGAAGGTCAACTGGATTTTTATGTGGTAATTAGGAACTTTCTCCAGAATGAAATTACCTAATCTAGAAAAAAGAGACGTTGCTAGATTTCGCCATGCATAAAAGTTTCTTTTAGTGTTCATTAGCTTTTAAAACAGGAATTAACTAATCTCGCGAGAGGATATCATACTACCCAACAATTTCAGGTTCATAAAAACAACATGATTATAATTATTATAATAGTTTACTGAAGTATAATTCTCTTATGTATTTAAGAGCTTGAAATAGAAAGGCTCAATTCGCTTGATTTTTTTTAGGATTCTCTCACAAAGGAATCTTTTTCTAAGTGGGTCGGAACTAACCACAATCAGAATAATGAAGACGCATCCCCTGATTATGCGGGGAGGCATAAACTGAAGTAGACTTTAAATTAGTAGCTGGCCACTCACAAGGGATGTTCACGCTTTGTCCGCTTTCTATCTGAATGATAATTTTTGTACGTGCTATTCATATATTGAAATCGTACCTGGTAATGGGATTTTTTGGCGCTTTTTTTATTCTAATCGAACAATGTGTGAACATTCCTTGTTTGTGAGTTACAGGTTATAGTTTTCGGACCACTGTTCTCGAACATTAGCGGTGTCTTTATATTACCAGTTTAGTAGAAGACATTAGCAAGTAGTCGGGAACCTAACAGGGATTTAATTGGAAATATCATTAGTAGAAATATTATAAGATTGTATACATTACCTCACCTAAATTAAAATACTTAAGAAGTA
>WSZQ02070476.1:41412-51460 GCA_019419845.2 Weissflogia rhopalogaster
TAATTGGAAATATCATTAGTAGAAATATTATAAGATTGTATACATTACCTCACCTAAATTAAAATACTTAAGAAGTATTCATTTACCACATCAAAAACTTCACGATTTTGTCTCGTGTACAATAATTTAAAACACATTTTTATGACAAATTATTACTTGATTATTACATAGTTTATAAGCACAGTAAAAATCTAAATTTAAGTTAATAATGACTGGCTCCAAAAACTCCAAATTTTTGTAAAGTTTGTGAAAGAGTTCTGAATAGGGTGTGAGTATTTTCAAGAAAAAGTTAAAATTGCACGTTTTCATACTGTTTTAATTTTAAAGTACATTTTCATATTCAAATTCGACTTAAAATACGAAGGTTTCCTCGCATAAGTTCTTTATAAATATCCCACAAATGAAGCTCCATCGATCACAAAAAAACTATTTTTTTCAAAAAAACTATAGTTTATCATGTACTTTAAAAACACCTTTGTGAAATGCAATAAAGACATGAAGTAGACACTCTTAATCTCGTCTGTCAATTCAAATGACATTTTCTCGCTCCTCAGGTTTATTAGCTGGCGGAACAGGTGCTTTTGAACTTTTAAACCACTCCAAGCGGAGACTGCTTGTTCACATGCTTCATACGCAGGGCCAAACGATGAAAGGACATGAAAAACACTCCTTCGTGCTTTTCCTTCCACGGACAGGTAATGCGTATGAAAACGGATGAGTAGACGTACCACCAGAAGCGCTGAACAACCGATGCACGTAATCATGTCATCTAAATGCATTAAACTCAGCTCTCTTAAATCTACTTGAAGCGCAAGAAGAAAAAAAATAAACCCTGCTAAAGCATAAATGATATGAGAATGAAAAGGTAGAAAGGATATCTTCAACTTTGTAAAGGTAGAAAGAACACGGCATCCGGTTCGTCTTTATCGATTTAGGTTCAAAATTCAGTTTAACTCCGCATTGAGGCTTCCTGTTGCGTTTTTACGGCCGGTATAGATTGAACCAATAGAGTTAAGTGTGTTATCCTCAAAGGCCACATATTGAACTGTTGATTCTACGGCTTTAGTCGCTCTGTTTCACTGTTTCTTGTTGTTGCAAGAGAATATAATAAAACGGCGAATTGACTGGACAATTTCATTATCGGAAATATGGATTATCGGAACTATGGCAAAGCAGGTAGATGAAACAGTTGCGTCTTTAGGTACACAAGCTAATTTGATTTGTTCATTGTATGCTATTGACATGCAGCTTGAAGCGCGCTTTGATCATGTGGCCATGCAGCTCTCCACAAGCAAACACCGGCGCCTCCACTTGAGAATATCTAATTATAGTCCTGTGTAATTGCAGCGTGATCGTGTCCGGGGAACAGGCACGCGCCCGACTTCGCGGTCTCGCCAACGAGAACGTCGGCAGCACCGATGACCTTAAGTAAGTGCGCTTCTTACATTCTCCCCCTGCTAACAGCTTCTGAACGCTTGCAGAATGCGTTTTTGTTGCCTAATTGAATTGCATTGTTATCCGTTGATTTTAGCTCCATTAAAACTTGCCAGCTTGGTGAACTTTGCTACAACGTACATTTATTTTATGGATGTATTTGGACTTTATTTATGCTGAGATAGTACCGTGGAAAACTTCCTCATGATTTACAAGATTTACATGATTTCGTTGCAACGACTGTTTATTTATACTGTCAGCTTAAGGAATTAGAGGCAGTCAGAATGTTTTCAAATTTTTTTAGCAACTTGAGCGAATACTTTTAAGAAATATGATTATATATAATTCATTTCAGTATCGGTTTTGATTAAGAAATTATTATAAAAAATAGGATAAGCGCGTTTATATTTGCTAAAACGACTTATTTTCGTAAAAAGGAATGCGCTTAAGCACATTGGTACAGGTACAGGTTTAGGAAATATGTGATATCTGAAAAGTAAAAAAAAAATTAGTTTCATTACATAGAAATTAAGTTATTTCTTATCTTTGACTGCCTCTAACCTTGATTTATTTTTTGTGTTAATGGTTCGGATTGGATAAAATGATGTTTTCTTAAAGATATGCTATATTTGCTTCGCATTGGAATGTTTTTCTTTGATATATTTATCTATAGGTTGCTACTCTTATGAAATAAAAGTGGGTTTATTTTAAATTAGTTAATTGGTTACGCTTTAGATACAGTTTCAGCTTGGCTCTAATTAAAATCTAATTGAAACGGGAAACCCTCCATGTAGTACACACTTGACTTCATTTAATACGTTTAATTTGTGCCAAATTGAAAAAGTTTCGTAACGTTTAGATGTGCTTGCTTTTTTTTCTGTCATGTGCGATTTATTTGCGTTGTACTGCTGGTGTTGTAATTACTTGAATTGTGTTCCCATTTTGCAAACCCCCGACCCAAAAACCAAACAAAACAACCAATTTGTCACCACAGGCAGCGAACAGAGATAGCGGAAATGGAGACTGTGCTGTGATGGAGCCCGCTAGTTTCTCGAGAGGCGAAGTGCAGCAGCACGAATTCGATGGTAGACGTGGTGCGGCTGCGCGCGAGCACCACGCCGACGTCGCCGTCCACACTGAGCGCGCCCGGCGACGGCTTCGACGAGGTGGGGGCGGCTGCGGCAGCGGCAGTGACGGGCGCGAAATCGGCGCCGGCATCGCCGCGACGCAAGCCGCAGACGGTGGCGCCCGCCGAGACGGTGACGACGGCGGCGGCGATGCACCGGCTGCGGCTGCGCATCGGCCGTAAGCTCGCCACCGAAAGCTACCATCACTACTACGACGTGGATAACTACTATCTGCGCGATAAGCGACGCGACGTGCGCCTGCCGCCGATCGAGAAACTTTTTTGACTGACGCTCAACGCCAATGGCGCCGTGTGTGATTAGCCGCGAGCGCACACCCCCGGGGGTAGGTTGCTTGTGGGCACGGCGAGCGGACTCTATGTAATTGTGTCAACGCAAGGATACAAGCCAGAACACCATCGAACACTTTCTATGTTTGCCAACAATTGTAGCCAACGCCTAATGATGACTTAAAACGAATGGTAGTTATTTGTCTTTTTAGGGATGATTTTGTCATGGCGGTCGTTTGTATATATCAATAATATAATAGCTATTCAATCTTATTGGGGTGTTAAACATGGAAGACTGATTTCTTTCGTTTTAATTTCCATTTAAATGTTTATTTTTTCCATTTTCATGAACGGCCTATTTCATAGTCATGGTATTATGAACTCATTTTAGGATATTATTTTTTTTAGAATCGACTGCATTCAAATGGCAGTAAAATTCACTATTGAGGGGTTACAGTTAAAGTTGTGGCACGCTTATTAATACAATATCTCACAATCAGACCATACCGCATCGAAATTAGTTTTGATATAGTTTCTATAAGATTTTTCATAAGTAAACTTCTAGTTCAATTTAAGAAATTGTGAAAACTTTAAAGCAGAGTTAGTTATGATCAATAAAGATGTTTCGGAGGACATCTTGCAAAGGCGGTGTCTCAATTACCCGTCTCAGTTTACGTAAGTGTAGTAGATATTGAAATAATGTTTCAAAAGGAAACATTAAGTGAATATATAAGGTTTAATATTGAAATCGGTTCAGATCAAGTATAATCTTCAAACTATTCTACATTGTTGTAAAGTAATAATACTGAATTTGCATTTTGTAAAATCTGCAAATGTAAAATCTGTGAATTTTGCAAGAAAACTTAACTTTTTATCAAAATTGCTTGACGCGACTGCAATAAAAACGTAGTTATGCAAAAATGTCGGTATTTCCCTCCTCTCTTATTGATTTACGTACATCAGAAGTAATCTGATAAAATCGCTAGTGATACTTTGCGATACGGTATAATAAATATTTACATGTAAATTTAAAAAGTTACGAACGGCATGATAACTCGTTTCCACAGGAAATTGGTACAAATAAAGTAAAATTCGCCGGTTCGTTCGACAACAATAGTTATCGTATATTGGATATAAAAATCCAAATTGATACTTTATTTTTGCAGTCACAAAATGCAGGATTTGGTTTTGTACAACGTTGTGATAGTTCACAGAGTGCAGTTGTCCTTTTATTAAACTTCTAACATCGACTGCTGAGTATTGAACCCAGTGTTCCACAACTTTTATTCGTAGCTCGAGAAATATTGTAAAAATTTGCTCTTCCTAAAAAAACCGTAAAATGCATATAATACATATAAAATAAATGAAATTATCACATATTCCAGTATTTATATTTTCTATTTACAATATACATTATCCTCTTGCATAATATTTGAGGGTATATAACAATAAAACAACAATGTCCAACCAATAAAAACGAGCTAAAAATGAAATATCCTTATTTCTTATCATATTACATTTATCATATGCAGTTAACTCAAATAATAATGATGAGTAGACACTATTGGTATATAATCCTTTCTATTTCTCTCTGAAATATGATGAAATAAATTATGCTGTGAGTCTGAAGTAGAATCTTTCTTCCATGTTTAACATGCGTGTTTCAATAAAACATACTTATGACATCACGAACGATCGACCGAAAAATCACCACAACCACTACCATTCCAAACAATTGCCAAAGATATTAAGGTATAATAAATATCATATTTTCCATATATATATAAATGGCAAATGTGGACTCTATAATATACATATAAATAACATATACGTTTATACATATTGTTGTTGCTATAAAAGTAAAGACGAAAAGTAAATACATGAATACAGATAAACTAAGAAAACCAAAAAATAAACCACTGTTGTTGCTGTTTGTTACATAATTGTTGATGTTATTCACTGCGCGAGCTCATAAAAAAACACATGCTAAAAGAAGTCATGTAACAATTATCCTAAAATACTATATATACACGTAGATAGAATATGTAACGCATCTAAAAACCGGAGAGCGTTCGATATTTAATCGAAAAAATGTGTGCGTTTTGCTCACGTGGATTTGTTCTAATTGATTTCAATTACAATTACATAACGTGTCTTATATTATTGTAGAACCATTAAATACCAGTTATAAACGTTCAGAGAAATTCATGAATTCACGGATATATTCATGAATATAAAGATAAACGTAACACGATAAAGTTTTATAAATGTTTTTTACATTCTTAAGATGATTAAATGTATTTTATTGAGAATTTTATTATAACTGATTGAGTTCGGCTGGAATTTCAAAAAAAAATGTGCATACATTTCTGTTTTTTAGCAATGTTTACTAATCAATCCAAATTATTACGTTAATTAGCGATAACATGGCGCAACCATACTTATGTGCACACTCAGGTAATCTAGATTTAACAATTTTTACCATGAATTAATCAAAGAACAGCAAGTAATACGTATGCATATGACTAGCTTCAGGTGTTTTTAAATTAATTGGTGTCAATGTGATTGATTAGTAAACATGTGTAGCTTATTTGAAGAAAAAATTGAAAGATACAAAAATTATAGGTAGGCAAAACGATGTAGTATAGAGATCGATTCCTTCCTCAATCGAGCGAAACACCTACCAAACAAGGGAAATGCAAGAAAATGAAAAATGAAGCGAAATCATACGAATTATTTTGGTAAGATATTTTATAACTAGAAACAAAGATGGAGAGAAAAGTAGGAAGGAGAAGGTAAATGCTTCAAAGTGTACATAACAATAAACTTCATCGTCATCGGCATTTTTCTGTAGAATTATAACATTATTTGATTGCAAATGGAAAATCCAAAAAGATTGACAAATAAAATGCTGCCTGACATCATGTATTCCTAAATATAAGGAAAGGGCAAGTTTATGGAAAATTGTAGTAACTGACAACATTTTAAAATGTAGTCTACACATCCATTTAGTTTATGTCCACGTACTTTTGTCAATTGTAAGTGAAACTGTCCGGAAAAGATACATTTACATTCTGCACTTTATCACGTGTGATATAACTTGAATAACTCAACTGTACGGGAGTTTATGGAAATTACAGAAGTTATGGAATATAATTTTGGAATAACTTTGTTTTAGATTGACCTAGTTTTAATTCTATACCATCTAAAATTACAATTCTATTCTATAAATACAATTATATTTAAATATTTCCAAATAAATATGAGTACATAAACAAAAAGATGTGTAGATCGCTGAAATCACATGACATTAAATTAAACTTTCATCAGACACCAACTGTCAGTTAACATAGGTGTGAAATGATGAAGATCAAGCTTTAAACACTACGAATTTGATTCGAAATGTAAATCAACATAATTACAACGCAAGAACACGTTCACACAAACATAACAAAAACGTAGCGTAATATTCTGCCAAACAAATAGGAACTATAGCAATTATTTTTGTCTATGTATCTCATACATTCTCGTACTAATACCGAAACATTGTGTAACATTAAAATGTATTTAAACACGTGTCTAAAACTAAATGACGATGGAAACACACTCCACATGTAGAAAATATTTAAAACAAGCGATAACTATTAAACCAAATACTAAACTGCTATCAAATAGCTCTTAAAAAAACATTAATTAATATACTGTACATATGATAAATTTCCCACCCGATGAAAAACGTAATGTTCAATGTCAGACGAGATTGGTTCGATTCGATTACCAAGTTATTAATTTTTGACTATATTCCATTGTAATGAGGTCAATAATAAACACTGATTAAACGAGTGTAATACACAATCAGTTCTTTTAAGCCAGACGTGAAGAGAACCAACGTTTTCTTGTTCAATTTCACATTACGACCAGTCGATAACAATATAATTCCAAAAAAGGAAAGTTAATAAACGTAAACGATAATAAATGTCATCATGATATGTACTCTGTTGGCTATAAACTAAAATAAATAAACCCTAACATGTATATGAAAGTCGTATGCAATTGTAACAGTAAATTCGCCCAAGGAAAGCGCAAACATTGTGGCATTTTAATAGGAAGACGTAATGCTCATTGATGTGATGTTGAGGTACGATAGGGAATCATGATATAAAAGAAATAATAAAAGCGAAGCACATCTAAACGTTTTTCATAGAAAACCAAACATATTTGTTTTATTCAAGTGAATTTTAAAAATTGTTTGCAGGAATAAGAAGCATCAAATTTATGATGTGTACAATTTATGTTTAAATTATAAATTTTTATTTTAGTTGCCACATTAAAGAGAGTCAAGAAAATATCGGGAAATATAGAGAAGATATTCTTAATCGTGTCTACTTCATTGACTATGAAGATAATATTGAAGATCTGGAATTTGATGAATGTGAAGATATTATGGAAGAACCAACTCAACAAAGTACAAGACTATAAAATCCCGGTTAGAAAAAAATTATATCATTTCAATGATGTCATTTCCCCGAAATATGTCCAATTAATGATAAAATTTCAGAATTCTAACCTAACATGGGGAGGCTTCGGAGTCGTCGCTTGAATATAATTAGCCAAGTCCGTAGCCTTCCCTTTAAGCCAAATATCCTACTACAATCTAAACCAAATAGATTTTGGAGTAAGTAGAATCACGACTTTACATATTTTGTTATAAATGTGCAGTTTTCATTTAATTTTGACCTATTTTTTCTCGTTAATAAATGAATCTTTAAAATAATATTTATTCATGAACCTGAACGTTTTAATTACCTCATTTCAGCGTTTTAGGAAGTATAATGAACCAATAAACTCAAATTATGTCAAATTATTATATTCGATATCTTATTGTCATTTGCAGGTAATTTCTTTCAGTGTCCCCCTTAATAGCGGTTACCTTTAGAGCCATTTGATAATTGAAACAATTTTCCTTACCCTTCTCAAAATTTGTCTACGAACTCCAGCCTATCCATGTTATTCTTTAGATTTTGCCCCGTCTGACTTTGTATTGTTTCCAAACCTGAAAAAATTGCAGTCACAAAAATCACACGCTTGCAAAAGCAAAACTTCGACAACGATCATGCGTTTGACCGTATTCCTTGAACTATTCTTGCGACAGGGTTGTCATGGGATGTAGAAGCCAAATAATTATCGGACTGGGTAAACTTAAACAAACTCCCCGGGGTTTCCCTATTCAAAGTTATCTAAAAAATAATAACTGAGTAGAAAACTTAATCTAAACAAAAATATATCTATTTTAATATCACAATTATTATATTAATATGCAGAATAACCTTTTATTTTACTTCGTGCATTTTTCTATTCAAGAAGCATTAATTTACTCTCCTCTAAATTACAACTTGCATAATTTACGATTAAGTATAAAAATATTCTACGTCATAACTGTTATATTGTTTATAATTAAATGTCACAACAATTGTAATATTATAATATTGATATAAGAATAAAAATATGTACATGCTAGTATTTCGGACTTTTTCGTTCTTTGAATGTTTTGAATTTGTTTTGGTTTAAATTTCACTTTTGTAAGACTTAATAGAGATAGTATCGCTGAGCAGAATATCGGAAGTGGTATTACTGCTGTGATAGTCTTTGGAGGCGGTCGTATGCGATGTGGTGGATGATTCGTAGACATCGGAGGTGTGGGTGGCGGCGCCGGGCGCGCTAATGAAAGCGCCACTGCTCGTCGACAGCGTGGAGGTGGTGCTGGTAGAGATGCTCGTCGAGAGCAGCGACATGTGCATGTCGCTGTTTGATTCCACATCGTACTCCGCGTTCGGGTGGTCCACATCCTCGAAGTCGGCATCGTCATCAGCTTCAGCGCCAGCGTCGATGAAATTCTCCAGGGCGTCGATGGCGGCGAAACTGGTCTTGCGATTGTGGATAGCATCGGCTGCCACCTCCCACGGTGTTGGTTCCCTTAATCTTTAATTATAGTTGGAAATTGTTTGTTTAGATAGTATAAATTTTATTAGCAAATCAAGATTCAAGTAAAACTAACAATGAGAATTTTTCAATATAATGTTTATTAAGGAAAGGTGTTATAA
Source organism: Weissflogia rhopalogaster (assembly GCA_019419845.2). Taxonomy (NCBI): domain Eukaryota; kingdom Metazoa; phylum Arthropoda; class Insecta; order Coleoptera; family Staphylinidae; genus Weissflogia; species Weissflogia rhopalogaster. The sequence goes on from WSZQ02070476.1 coordinate 50,362, forward strand.
ATGAATATCTCAGTGTTTTAGAGCTTTATAGTTTTTATTATATGAAACTTAAAATCTTAATCTCTCCCAGGTACTCTAACTTTAACATTAATTTTATCATGAATGGATTTTAAAATGTTTAAATTATGATTGATTAGTAAACATTTCGAATGACGCAAGAATCGATTTAATACTTGAAATAGTTTTCGAGATAATCATAAGAACATCATCACTTGTTTAACTCGAATTATGTTCATTCGAATTAAACAAGTGATGTTTCATAAAATGTGTACCAATTATATTCAGTTATATTCTCGGAACTAACAAAGACATCAAACCTTAAATTTCCGATGTAATAGAGAATTTATCGTACTTTCAAATCCAGTTGAGACTATCATGATATTATAAATAGGTTAGATGATATGAATAAAAATATAGAATATTCCATAAATCACAATGAAATCTTAATGTTTTCATTACATTAAATAGAAAATTAAATTTCCGATTTTGTAAGGATAAAGATGATATTTTGAGCAGTTTTTGAGATATTCATGAAAAGGTATAAAAAACTGTAATAACTCGAATTATGTTTTATTCAATGTCTTCTATTTTCTAGCGGTTATATATTTGGAACTAACGAATACTATCAATCATAAAGTTGGACAATAATAAAGAATTCATCACACTTTTAATTGCTGATGAAACCATCAAGATATGAATGGAAATATGAAATATTCAAAAAATCACAATAAAATCTGAATATTTGCAATATAATTAATTTTTACAAGTTATATCGTTAATAACTCCTCTGCCAATTGTTATAGTAATTCATATTTTTTGTATAATAAACCCAATTTGTTACACTCTCTAGTGACATAAAAATCAATTTGATATATTAGGTAGTTTCCGAGATATTCATGAAAATGTATCGTAATCATTTCCATATAACTTTCCAAAAAATCATCAGCGATATTTTTAATTCGCGACTGGCCTGGAATACTTTCTCAGGCGCTCAACACTTACTTCAGTAATCTTTTGTAGTGCTCATACTTCTGCCTTTATAAAAGCGCCTCTGCACATGCCCTCAAAAGTGATAAAAACAGCAAATGGCGACTATTGA
>WSZQ02070476.1:51560-73968 GCA_019419845.2 Weissflogia rhopalogaster
GACTTGGCCTTTCATTTTAGGTTGATTGTCCTTTTAATATAATAAATACAACAAAGCTTTAAAACCCAGTTATTCATATAATATTCATATATATATATGAATATACGGAGTGTAAATTCAGTACTAAATGATCCAAGCTAAGTACAACTACCATAACTACTCATAAAACAAACTTCACAAAATACATTAAATCAAATAAGTTCAGCATTTATACAGCAAATTATTAGCCATTATCGAGTAATAATACCACTCTCAATGACCCAAATGTATCCATAGTACTTATACCTTACTTACTTTTATACGTAAATGATGGTTGATAGTAGTTCAAAGTGGAGGAAGGTGCTATGGAGTGAATATAACCACTCTGATTCAAACAAACACAAAATGTGAAAAAAACGTGGACCTCGTTGAAAAAAACATGTATAGGAAATTCACAGAAAACAAATCGTTCACAAATGACTTTTAACTCCGTGGAATAACTTAAATTTTATTCTATGTTAACTCACATGACACTTACTCCTCCTTTCCTTTGGTTTCCTCCAAAGCCGCCGTTAGATCGTCTACGTCCTCGATATGTAGGGTCTCCTCGAGTTTGTTCTCCACAGCATCCACCGTCTCGCCAAATTCGTCTTTAAGTGCGTCGAGTTTTTTCGCCGCCTCCGCCTCCATGCTCTCGATTTCTCGTATTTCATTCTCCAGCGCATTAGTGGTGGCGTCCTCGAATGCCAAGACGGTTTTTGCATCCGAGATGTGTTCCTCTATAGCTTCACCCGCTTTTGTCTTCACATCCTCCATAGTCTCCCCAACCATTGCAGTCGTTTCTTCTGTTTTATTTTTGGCGATGCCGAGTGTGTTTTCCACGCTGTTGACCACGTTTCCGATAGAACTTTGTGCTGTCGATATGCCTGATTCTACAGCTTGTTTTACATGGTCTATACCTGTATTTACCGCCTCTCCAGCATCTGAAAGAAAATTGTATTTTAAAATATGAGCAGTTTCAGATATTATGTTTTTTTAGGTCCAGAACTTAAAAAGTTATACTGAATAGTCTCCAAGAATCTAAATTAAAGTAAAATTTTAAGTATTTATATATAATTATTTGGTCCTTAGGTATTTTTAGAATATTTCCATGTTTAGCATAATATTTGACATATTTCTTATAAATCCTCTTGATTATCGCAATAAAAAATCGTTGAAGGTTGCGGCAAACAGAAAAAGAAATGTAAATTAGTTCCCTTCAGCAAACACCTACAAACTATCAAACTACAAATTGCCTAAGAAAAATATTCGCAGCTAAAAATAGCAAGTGAAGCAATGAAATGGTAATTGCCCGTGGCAAAAATATATTAATTATGCATTTCGTTGGCAGTGTAAATCGATTTTCAGTCTTTGTTTAGAGGGAAAATTCAAACATGAGTTCTGAGTATCATTCTGAATCACTTCAACAATTGTATTTCGCAGAATCGAAACACATTCTTTAATATGTGTTCGACTGAATCAATATTGTAGTTCAACTGCTATTTATCATGTGGTAAATTGAATAAACATGTTCGCTATAGATAAATAAATAAATAAATAGAAATAATTTGTTTCATTAAAACTTAAATGCAGATTAGAATGTTTCAGGTTATAATAAGATCGATTGTAACAGATTTCCCTGCTGTATTATTATATAGCTTGTTTGACTTCTATGGGAGTCATTCATACTTGATCGTTTTTAAATATTTAATTCAAATATGCAGGAACTGAATACATGAAAGTGAATAAAGTGTACATGTTAACATTCCTGAAATAAGCAGGAAAGTGGAAATTGTATGGAATTACAGAACAATATAGCAATCTCTGGTTTAAATGCATCCATTGCATTTTAATAATGTTTTCAGATTTAATTTACAGTTGTTAGTGTACTGTTTGATCTTCTGAAAATGGAAAATCTTCATTTCATAAGCCTTTGTTGTGGCTATCATTCAAGGAAATTCAAGAGGGAATAATTTTGGGTCGTGTTGAAGACAACTTCATAAAATGAAAGCGAACGATGGAAGGGAAAAGTCAAAATAAAAAGATGTAAACCATTTAAACAATCGAGTAATAGGAACATAACAGTAAGTTTATTACTTTTAGGAACAAATAGATCATCTAACAAGATATCATCTAATTGGATGATAAAACGCAATATTTTGGTCCAACATTCAAAAAAGTTGAGTGTGGGTTCAAAGTATTACAAAACATGCTACAAAGTCGTCATAGCTTTCTCTAATGAACAAAAAAATCTTTTTTGTGATACTGCCAAAGTTGTTTTAAAGTTTTTAGACTTTAAAACAAGTCAATCTATGATGGTCAAGGAAATTTTGGTTCCTTCAAATGTAATCGTATTTGAAGCATAAATAATCAGATATAATATCAGAAATCACCGGTACAAAAATAACTTTTATCAATTTATTGTATTTGCTCTTTCTGCTCTTGAAGAAAACTATCAAAAAACAGTCGAATCAACCCAAATTCCGACATTTATTTCATCATAATTATAGATACCAATACGTTGTCAATATAAAAAAAAACTTCAATCAATCAAATAGAAATATCAAAAATCACCAAGTTTATAAATTATGACGACAATTAAACGATTACCTTCTCACGTAAATATTACCCATGTACGTCATTCATGCAGAACAAAGTTGCCACTTTACATTGACGGAAACTTTCACGCCACCGATGTTTTCCCGAGAAATGGAATTAATAATGTAAATCATAACTCTCACCGCCACTGTTTAATTTGCAGTGTATATATGCCTATTTTGATAACGCTTATCGACCGTATCAATTTCAATTATTCAGAGACATTTCATTCTCTCCAATAAAACCACGTATATCTACGTATATACTCCAATAAATATAATGTATCTGATTTTTTTGCTTTGTCTATTCTTTGATGTCTATATGTGAACAAAAATGTTCACATGAACAAAAGGTTCAAAGACCCAAAAGCTCTCGACAATACCGAGATATTAAAATGCGTGTTTTGCGTGCAACCACATGTGAAACGCAATTTGTTATCGTGCGACAAGATGGCGTCGGTGGGTCGTTGAGGGCCACGCGGACACGCACCCGTGTGATACGCTGATAACGCGCCAAAAATCGGTTGAATGTCCTTGGCTTCGCATGCCTTTAGATTGTTATATTTGCATAAACTGAAAGGACCTTTTGTGCTTTAATAAATTGGAAGATAATTAGTTTTTCTTGTGCGTTCAGAGTGAGAAATTCTGACCGGCACGAAAATATCGACAAATTTCTTTAGAAATATGAAGGAATTTATTCGATGGCATTCTTCTGTTAATTAATTTGTTCGCAGCAGGAAAGAATTGAATTACGAACTATTTTATGGTGTAAAATAAGAATATACTGAGGAAAATTTTAGGATAAATCAAAAATATATTTCAACAACTGTATATGACATAGATTAAAATTTCGAGTATTGAAGAGACATAATTTCAATTAGAAGTTCGTTCGGACATGAAAATTTCCTTAGATTTGGTTAGACATTGCTAAACCTTGAAGACTCCAAATTCCTCCAGTTAGTTGTCTTATGTTTGGCCAATTTTAAATGATTGGTACCGTTTTTCGATTTTGCGTACAGGATTGAGAAAATTCCAATAAACCGATTTGGCTAAATAAGGGATCGTGTTATAGAAAATTAAATTCTCTGGAATATGACATCAATAATTTAATGAAATTTTGTACACTTGCATATTTTTTTTCGTACAATAAATCGAATTTTAATTAGAAAAATGCATTTTAAATATAAAACTGCATAAAATCATTCAATTTTAAATTTTTCCTAAAAATACTCGACGTCATATTCAAGCAAGTTTAAAAAACTTTAAAAAAAACTTATTGCCTTTGCATTTGTGATCAAAATTAAGATCGATAGAGTGTACGCAGCTAAGCAACTAAAATAATGAGGCGATGGCATCGATTTTTCACATAAATATTGACCAGTTAAATAATTCTCCCCTTATGTTAGGATAGGTTAGTTTATGGAAATGACAAAGTTCTGACAATATTGAATTTTAAAATTAATTTTAAACGAAATTACTCATAGTAAAAATCGATCGATATACACAAAAGAAACCGTGAACAATAACTTGAACAAGTTGAGTACGAACCAAAAGCATAAAAGGTGCAAAACAAAAAACACATGTGAAACGTCACACTAATATACGAGAATTCTCACTTGCAGTTAAGAGAATTCCAATGCAATTACGACTCATTTCGCTCGCATTTTACATTTGAGCATAAATTATTTGCTACACAAAATAATTTCTGCTCCAACAACATTTGCAACTTACCATTCATGGCTTTCCCACCCTTTTCTATAACATTATCAGTCGCTGTCTTCGCATTGTCCATCAAATTCTTCCCGCCCTCCACGAGAGGGTTGCTGCTTGCACAACCCATGATTAAAATCACAATTTTCAAAACGTTCAAAACTTTCGCAGGGAAATGTATCGCTGAATTGAACTACGTCCGGATGGTATGAAGACGAAGTGAGTCTATCAATTTCGTTGTCAAATATTTATTAGACCGCGTTCGGTGGCGTCCACGCGAAACGTCACGTACGTAACTCGGCCGGTGCTGGCCGCCCCCGGAGGTTTTAATATACCTGTGCGATACGTTTGTTCCCGCGTTACATTGGGGGTGGTGGTAAAAGTGGAGGGCGGCGACGCCGGCAACATGCGATGTGTTTGCTGACCTACTCGAGACCTATGCCGCACGGTTTCACTAACAATAAGCACGTGTACGTGGATTTCTAGAGCGACCACTTGGGACGCGAAGCGACTAACTTAAGCAAGCGTTGGTTAGGTTCTATAACAAAAGAAATAGCGCTCCCTTGGGTGGTAATTAACGCTTCACGAGGCTGAAGGTGTCACACCCAATCATCATTGAAATTCCACGTGTAGATTAGGGTCATATGTTTTAGAAAGAGCAGATTTTATCACAGAATGTTGGTTATCGCCTGATCAGACTATCCCTAGTTCATCTACTGCCTTCCGATATGACACTACGTTTACTAGTCCCCAGAAAATAATATTTTGTAGTCGATGGACTACTGTAGTACAATTTTCCTTTAGATAGATACAGATGAAACTTTTCTAAATTATTTTATTTCCAACACCCAGTTAGTACACTTTTTTTTCCTTTGTACGCTGCTACCATTTGGTTGATTTCAGGAAATTTACGATGCTTGATCGTCATGATGCTCATTGATTAAAGCTCCTAAAGCTCCTTGAGTGATTCTCCATGATTTTAGTTATGAACTAGAATTCTGATTGCGAACTTTCTTTAGACTTGGCTCAAAATTTCCCTTGAAGGAATATTTGAAATTGTGAATCAAATTTGCTTTGATGGGGACCCCTCTCCTGGGGGTCACCTAGCCATCACTATCCTAGTTACCTAGGTCATCGTTCAAAATAAAAGAGTTGATATCAATTTATAAAATGATATTAAACTTCTTCGTTCACCCGCCTTGTCACGGCCCTGGCATAAGCCTGTGGCTTGTCATTCTTCCAGAATTACTTCTGGGTAACTATGAGCATATTAATTCCCTTTTGGGTACGTTGCTAGCCTCGCCCAAGGCGAAGAAGACTTCTATGACGACAACCACAGATGTTAATGTGGTTGCCGGAGAGAGTAGAGGTGTTATTGTCACGATCAGAATTTGAACCTGGTACTCCCTGCGTGGTAAAAAGCGATCTTGCCAACTGGGCTACTATGCCCTGGGCTACGAAGAGGAAGAAGAGAAGAAGATATTGAACTTGATGGTCATATTAAAATAGATCAATACAGATTAAAAATGTCTAAAACGTTACCCATACCCTGTAAACCCTTATAAAGCACATAGTAACCATGCAGGTCTACAAATTTTGCATTTTATTCAATTCCCACTAGAAATCAAATATTGAGGTCATTGATCCATGTTACCATTATAAAACTCCAAGACCTAGGAAACACTTTATACCCCCTCAAGACTGAGAACTAGATTTTTGCAATTTAGAATTGAGGTTATCACAATAAAACGATCTCCCTTTCTCCAACTGCTACAACACAAATTAATTAGTCCCAATCTGAATACATAAAACGTAGACCAGCTAAAAAACAACGAAATAAATCTTTGACAACGTATATAAGCGTGCTTTTTATTTGTTTTCACTGTGACATGTTTTACATTTCTTTTTATCTAACAACACCGTTGAATATCTATTAAATGTTCGCTAAAAACTCTATTGCACATGTTCCAATATATCCTAAATCTTCCAAATATTAATGTAACAGTCAACTATCACACGTTAGAGTACTGTTTTATTAATTATTCATACACGGTCGTATTAAATCCACGGCATAATTAAAAATGTGTTCTGCGACGTTATCTTTTACCCTTTTTGCGCTGTAGAGCCTAAATTATTTTAGAAAAATCCGTCAATAGAAAAAAGTTATCTAAAATTCCTCGCAAACCTCGTAATATAATATTTATCTAAATACTAGCTTAACGTTAATAACATTTTATAATAGACTCCAAATTTCATCTAAACCATTGATTATCGTTTTGAATCAACATTAATGCCACACTAAAATTACCTGTATCTTTCCACGTGGAATTATGATAAATTTGCTTGGTTTAAGTGTGATTTAAGTTTTCGGGTAGTGTGTGCGTGTGTGCGTTATATCTGTCTCCGAAGTGGATACACCTGGAAGGGTTGGGTCTTCGACGGACACCTGTGGTTGAACGTGGTGGTGGTGATGATGATGGCACTTGTGATGCACGCCAGTAAGCCGGGAGTCGGATGAGATTGCTCGTTCTAAACGACCACGCTGATGATGGCAGTCCTTTCGACGAGTACGCGCACGATGCGTGCAATCCGACGCGTTCGAACTTCTTCGCTGGCCGCAAAATGTCGAAGAGGGCGACAAACCGGGACTTCCTGAGACAAAATCAAATACGTCACGCCATGCCAAATGTGACATGCTGTACGTCTATTTAAAATTCGTCACTTATGAATTAAATTAGATGTTAAAAAATGTTGCCCTATTTGAAACGATGCTCCGTGCTCGTGAAGTGTACCACTATCAAGAGAAATCTCGGATTTGTACCCATTGTCGTAGAACAGACGGGACGCGGCGAAAGATCCTATGACATCTACTCCAGGTTGCTAAAGGGACGTATCGTTTGCCTGATGGGACCGATTAACGATCAGATCAGTTCGACGATCATTGCTCAATTGCTCTTTCTGCAATCTGAATCCAGTCATAAGCCAATTCATATGTACATCAATTCGCCTGGGGGAGTGGTTACGGCTGGATTGGCGATTTATGATACGATGCAGTTCATTCAGCCTCCGGTAGCCACATGGTGTGTAGGCCAAGCTTCTAGTATGGGATCTCTTTTATTAGCAGGTGGTAGCAAAGGTAAAATAATATCGCTTACTTAACTTTCAATACATTGAGGAATATGTACCAAAAGACATTATTTTCCGAGACATTTATTAAAGCGATCAGTTATGAAAAATTTTGCTTATCCATTCCCCGATATATTTGTTAATAGAAGGAGGCACATCTCCCGATGTGCATAAACGCACTTTTTAGCAAAAATGAGTAGTTTGAGCACATTTAAACACGTTCGACTCTTATATTTAAGCGGAGCTTACTCAAAATTTTAAATATCACATGTATACCTACGAAGCATTACCTATCTTCCGATGTGTTCAAATACACGTTTTGGTGAAAATATCTGCTTTGGACACATCTAAACTTGTTTCATCTCTTATATTTTAGCGAAAGTTTTTCCAATGTTTAGAAATCGCGTGCTAGCTTTCGAACCGTAAACATACCAATTTCCCAATGTTTTTAAACAAACTTATTAGAGGAAATATGTTGATTAAGCATTCATTTTGCATAATATTAGAAAACTACTAGAAATATTTAACCTGCTTATGAGTCTTATCTAGATCAACATTTTATATTTCTTTCAGGAATGAGACACTCTCTGCCAAACGCTAGAATAATGATCCATCAACCATCCGGAGGTGCCCAAGGTCAGGCCACAGATATTCTCATTCAAGCGGAAGAAATCATCAAACTGAAACGACAGATTAACGAGCTTTACGTAAAGCACACCGGAATGTCCCTCAATATAATCGAACAGAACATGGAACGTGACAAATTCATGAATCCACATGAAGCCCAAAAGTTTGGCATTATCGACGAAGTCCTGGTAGCAAAGCCGAAAACGCACAAAATTCCTGGCATGAAAGGGCCAGACGCTTCCAAAATCCCAACAGCTCCACCTACAGTTCCTCCAACAACCCCAAAGGCTCAGACAGCACCAGCAGTTGCATAACACCAGCAAAATTCATATGACAAATTCAATATTACTTACTATTATGAATTGTATTTGAAGTTAATAAATTGTCTGTAACCTTTACCTGATGCATTACTCTTGGTACGGTACTGCTGCGACATGCGTGGCGAATGCGAGTTTGACCTCGCCACCTGTTCATGCAAGTGTTTTTCGTCTTCGGCTTCGATCTTGCACTGACGACGTAGGGGGTTGCGACGACGGTCGCGTATCCTCAATGTCACCGGGCACTCCAGGTGAAGGTCCAACGCCATCGAGCATTGACTTCCGGTGCCTTGCAGGGACTCGTGGCTTAACCTTTAACCAAAGCCAAACGTAAATATCATCTTGATAATGCGCCGTTAAGGGAATGTAAACGACCTTAATGACGGCAAATGACATTTGAGAAAAGACCTTGCCATGTTTTATTGTCGTGATAGAATCTGTGATTTACCTGTACGTATGGGCTGTCTCGTCGACTGATAATGCATGTCTATGCAAGAGTTTTGGATTTAGGGCACTATAGGATGTAAGTGTTCTAGACACCCCGTCTTGTTTCAATCCGAGGATGGTTGAATTATTCACGGCTACTTTTCGAGGATCTTCTTTACAGGATTGATGCATGGGTGATGTCTTCTTACTGTTTTGATGTACACCAACGGTGGCTAATTTTTGCTCAGTAAGATCAGGTGCAGAAGGACTTTTACTAATTGAACTCTAAAAATTACACTGAGTTAAATTATGTTCAGAAGGTGCTATGAATATTTTTTTTCCAAATTATTTTTTATTCCAGAGACAATCAAAAGAGCTCATGTTCAAAAAAATGTGACAAAACCTTTCAATATTTCTAGATTTTAGTGTAATGTCTCTTAGTTAATGTTTTTGCGAAAATAAATTGTTTGAGCAAACCTAAACTCGTGTTTCTGGTTATCTTTTAGCGAAACTTGTTATTAACTAAATTTTCATAATTCACATATTAACTTTCGCGTAATTGAAAATACCGATATGCAGATGTTTTAAACGGACGTTTTTTAGTGCAAATAAGTCATTTGAGCAAATCGTAACAACTAAAAATGTCCTTATCTTATACGCAATATCCCAGGATTCAATGACAAACCTTTATAAATCGAAATATCCTATTTTTCAAAACAATATGACAAAACCTTTCTATATTTAGTTAATTGGATTGTACCGAAATTTGGTTCTTAATTAAAATTTAATGTCCCTATAGCAGTTAAGGTCAAAAGACAACCTTAATTGTAAATCAATATCCTTAAGTGTAATAATTAAGGACTCGTAACTTCTAACAGCTAACAGCTGGACTTTTCACCCTTATCTGTTCTGTGTACTAACTTATTAACCATTTAACATGGGCCACTTTTTTGATTTGTATGGATCAATTTATAATTCAACCAAATATTTGACACCGATTTTTTGTCGATGAATCATTCATGTGTATATGAACCAGAACACATGTATATAAAGAAGAACACTAGAACATAGCAGTTTTCCTGTCCCTAGAAAAATATTACTCACCTGTGAAACCCTCAGTAAATTTGTGGATTTGCGGGTTTCGTTGTCAATCACAAGCCCTTTTGAAAACTGCACAAAGGACTGAGTAACCGCATGGCGGTCGGATGAATGCTGTTGTGAGACAACTCCAGTCTGTGAGGCGGATGTACGAAGGGATCCGTGTGCAGATCGCTCGCCACCCATCGATCTATGCGTGCATTGTATCCCGCTTCCTAAATGATGACCTAATTAAGGCGGATGCTAATATAATACAGGGTAATTTACCTGATTTTAACCTTGCCGGCACCACTTTCGCAGCTGAATCTCTAGCTTCAAAAGTCATTACACAAGCAGCGACGACAATAAACCCTAAAAAGTTGCAACCTAGTAAAGATGCTACCAATTTAGTTCAAACATCATGAAATGTTCAAGACCACAAGCGGAAATTTACGCATTCCTAGTCAAAAACCGTACCACAACTAATTGTAAGAAAAATACGAAAAGCCAATACCTAAAGGACAAACATGTGATTAAATATGAATGCTGCTTGTGACAGTGGTGTTGAAGATTGTTCATCATTGTTATCAACGGTATTCTATGCGAGAGAGGATTAATGTAATATATTCAAGGTTTCGATGAAAAGTTGGCGCTTTAATCGAATGTCGTGATTCCAGTGTATGAGGATTTATGTAAAGGTCAAGAGTCAACACACCCTCAAATGTTATCGGCTGGTTGTTGAGTGTTCTCGGTACCTTCGTTGGAGCAGCCACTAATTATTTCAGCAGTTTTTTTATAAATATACAACCCAAGTGTGTCGAATCAAGAAAATCAAGCGCTAGTCAACCGCAAATTTATTCTAGGTAATAGTACACTAAAAATATGACAAAAAAAAATGATTATACGAAAATTATAGAGAAAACGCATGCTTTGGAATAGAGTAATGATATAAATATAATTTCTACATAATTTGCATCATGTCAGCAAACCGTAATTAAGCGTTACTCAAAGAAAACTAGAATGAAATCTAATCGATTCTTCGATAATAATTGTAAAAAATAAAATAGAAGCACTAACTCTCACCCATTTGTTCAGTTTTGCGAATTTTGCGAATTTATTTATTGCCGCTGTAATTACCGAGATAACGAGAGAACGAAACTGAAATCAACGACGAAAGAGATCAATTTTCAATTGGGCAACTCTTGGGGGATGGTTTTTAAAACACTTAGACCTCATCTCTAGAGGCGACACCTAACAAGGAAAATATACACACATACAAAAGAGTGAAAGGAAAACTATAGTTGAACAAGTATGTGAATCCACTCAAGTAACAAAAAGAGTCAAGTGGAAAATCCATAAAGGTATAAATGTATAACAAACCTCCAACTCCCATCACAATAGGCCCAGCGTAGGAAAGATTGTTGAGGTGGAAGCCACGCGACTCATTTTTGATTTTCACAGTATGATTACCACGCACTTCGTGTGCCATTGAAAGATCTTCAGCGTAATATCCTACAATATAAGGTTTTTCGAATTAGGTTTAAGGAATTATTATTAGGAATTAAGAAGATATAAATTTGTAATAGTCTACCGATTGTTGCCATCGCTCCACCGAGCAGCATTAGCAGTAATCCAATGCTGAGTGCCTTGCAAGCATTCCATAAACACTTCCCATTCACTTTTCCTCTCACCACCTGTACATTCCATTGGGCACCGGATGCAGGATGCGCTCGACGCACCACGCCGGATCCAGCTTCACCACCGCGCGCCCAATTACATCCTAGAATCGTCCTTTGTTGCATTTTATGCTCGTTTTTAATACTAGTTTTGTAAATAAATTGAAAATAATTGTATTCTGAACATTTCCAAAATTATAAATCGTCGTTTAATAAAATCGTAGTGTAATAAATGTTAGTTGACGAAGTTGATACACAATTTTCAGCACATATAGACGTGATCACTTCTGTTGCCCAACAACTAAAGATTCATCTCGGATCCAGCATCCGAGAGAGTGTTGAGTGGGAGGCAGTGCGTTGACGAAGGATTGGGGCTAAGCGGGGCAACAGGTAAGGCATGCGCACGCGCTCCCCAGTCCTTTTTATCGATTCACAACAATCGCACTGTGTGTGCTACGCTCGGGACGGGGTGTAAGGATCGGGGGCGCCAAATTGTTTGGAAACGGCGCGCGTAATACGCCGCAAGTGCGCGCATTTATTTGCATACGTCTGTATTCCGCACGACGACATCGCCGGCGACTATTCACATATGTACATATTCAATGCGCATACATATTAACGTAGGTGCTCTTATTTCCCGTTTGCTAGTTTTCCATTTTGGTATTGTTTTCCAGTGACTACGTCTGGAAAAACAAAACAAGTTTGGTAATAGAAATAAAAGCATATGAGATTTCAGATAAAAATTCGATTAGGATATAGGTAAATGAATATGATAATACTCTGTTATTTTCTTGTTTGGTTAGATTTGGTTAAATACTGATTATTCTTATTATTTATGACTAATTTTGATATGTAACAAAATTATTAGAATATTCTCTATTCTATACAAATAACTTTATAATAGATATGGTAGATATCATTATCTTTTTATATCTGTAAAAACTTATTTTTGTTCGGACATTGAAATACAGATGGTGCTACAGTTGGGAACGCTATGTAAAAGTATAATATCACATATCGAACCGCGTGTTAGGCAGGTAGGAGAGATGAGTAAAAACTGAAACAAGCGCGGACGGGGTGGATAGGATTCTGTTTTCTTCAAATTCTTGTAACATTCTTGAATCAGACATGCGTCAAAACCTGATAAAACTTAAATATCGATAAAAATAAGGATGTATCGATAGTTCGTCATCATTTGACAAGTCTGAATAGGTTACTGTTTTTCTTAGTTACAGTGAAACCTTCAGTAAGCAGAATTCTGTCTAGTTCGGAAAATACTACTCTATTACGCCGAAATTTTATATGGGCGGATTTTTGTTTTCGTTTGGAGCTTATTTTTCGAGATATTTGAAGTTTTATCGTTAAATTGCACACCCGGTATAAATGAAATAACAAGTCCGAGAGGGATGGATAGGTTACCCCCTTTTCTGATCTTTGAGTGTTTTGAGCTCTAATATTAAAGATGGCGCAGTTGTAAACTTCTATTCCTGTACTTCAAATGATTTAAGAATATCCGAAAAGTATCCTCCCATTCCATCCGGAATTCAACTCCACTTTGACGCCCCACTTTCTCCCCAGTTATCAGATTTTAACATTTCAATCCTTACTAATTTGGTAATCGCTGAATGGATTAAAGCTATGATTAAGTTAATTGATTAAAACGATAATTAGTTTCGAAGTTATAGCATTTAAAAAAATGCTATTTTGGTGCAAAAATCGGGGTCCCGGTTTTCGGCAACCATGTAAAATTTTACACAATTTCAAAATCAACTTAAAAAAAACTTATCTTAAAGAAAAAAAATTGCTGATTCCGAATATATAACTACATCTTGAATTTTGAAAATTTACATAGGCATAATGCGAGCCGAAAAATATGGGCTCGATTTTCAGCAGTCTCATTTTTCACTTTTAACAAATATAAAAAAGTGAGCAGCACATTATTGAAGTTTGAACATTCTAAAAACGAAGCAGTCTTTGACAACTGTAATATATTTTAGATATTCACCAATTCACTTATCTAAACCATGCAATAAAAACTAAAAATGTCAGGAACACTCAAATGCTCAAATAATTAAAATTGTACATTATTGTTTTTAAACTTCATGTATTACACTATTCTGGTTTATCCCCTCTTTCTATAGCATTCCAAGCGATTCTATTACTAACTGCATAGTTTCTGTTCAATTTTGATCAATTATCGTTGATAGAAATATATTTTATATACATCAATATTCTTATATTTTTACCATTTCGTTATTTTGTTGTGCCAATTTGTTAATTATATTCCCTGGATATTTGCTATATGCAACACAATTCACTGTAAACTTTTGTTCTCTTGCCGCCCCCGCCTTGACGGCGGTGTGCGCAAATACCCCACGGAAAATAAACAAAAAAAGTTCTTCTCCTGAACGCTGGCTGCATGACCGCATCAAATGGTTGTCTTTATTTCAACCGCGGAATCGCGCATAGTTACAACGATGGCACGACCAACAACAAAAGGTATGCGACGACCAAATAAACAACACTTCGTCGTACAACCGTCCGTAGGTCGCAGCACCCGAGACATGTATAACCCGCTGAAAAAATAAGAAATTGAACAAATAGACAAATAAAAATGGAAAATCGATACAAATTCAAGTAGCAAACAAACTTAAACAACGAGCACGCTAATTAAACGTCGAAACGCTTTCATCTAAAATTATACGAATCAAAACGTTGTTTGCGGTTATTCAAAAATGGATTTGGCACAAATCTGGAATAATTTACTAGCTGCAAATATTATGCATTTGAATATGGAAGGTGTTTGTACTTATCCGACGAGTTATTTGATGCAACGCCTACAAATGTACGCGAATTTGACTGAGACGAAATTGTTGAATTCGCCAACGCCAACAAATACATCTTTTGTATCTTCTATGCATTCGGATGTATCGGAAGCCACAATGTCGGAAGATTCCCAAGATGAGACTGAGGAGGAAAGAAAACCCGATGAAAATATGTTGAAAAATTTGAGTCAGTTCTGCGACAATGAATCAAAGGCGAAATGTAGAAGTAGAATACAGCGAACTAGGTAAGAACTTTTTATGTTTTATATCATGCATTTTTACCGAAGATTTATACAAATTCAAGCACATTTTTTTGTTTTTTACACATTTAGTATTCCCACAGAATGATAGTATCATTCATTCATTTCAAGAATTCATTTATTTCAAGAAAGAAGAGAATATAGTTATAAATTTACAGTATACTGTTATAAATACAAATAATTACATATCTTTATTAATTTCAGATATTCTCGTGAAGAATACAAATGTAATTCTTGCACCTATACATGTACGACAGAGAAAGCATTTTTTAAACATTTACAAGAATGTGAATTATCCACCAATAAAGACGGTGAACCAAAGCTATCCTGTCCAATTTGTGGCAAAGATCGAGATTCGGAAACGTTGATTTTGGCTCATATGGCTAAACATCGTTTTGGGAAACATTTTTGTTGTGACCTGTGTAAATTTCGCACATTACAGATGAAGAAGGTAATACTTTTGCAATATTCAATAGTACAACGAGCATGGAATGGTACTCGTTTCTTCAGGTGTATGAGAAACTGCAACTCGTACGAGTGAGGAAAGGACATTACATGCGAGTTGTACTCTATACTTTTTCTACGACTATATGTATGAAAATTACCTATACTGAAATGTGTACATTACACAACAGGGGTAGAAAAAACGTATTTAATTTTATTTGATTAGTTAATCCAGCATAGAAGAATGCACACCGGTGAAAAACCACACCTCTGCCCTTTCTGCACCTATCGCTCAGCAAGGAGAGACAACCTTCGTTCGCACGTGCGAAGAGTGCATAAAAAGGATAATCTCACATGTGACACATTCGCACCTCGTTCGATGCTCCTCCTACCAAACTCCGTCATCAATTCCGTCGACGATGCCCTCCTAAACTCTTAAAACAATTGTACTATTTAAAAGGCAATTTATAATAATAGAAAAGTCTGACTAGGGTTAACAGATTTCTTCTAGACTGTAAATAAAATTAAAATGATAAGTGGTCCATTTGATATAAATGTCTAGATATCAATACATGTAATACAATAACGCAATAATTTACTGTTAATATGTTAAAAGAGATGTGTTAAACTGATCAGTTATTCCCACGATTGTTATCGCAGTACTAGATAAGTGTTGTTCATTAAGGATTTACTTAGGATATGTACGAATTCACGATGGTTTTCCACGCGTTAAATTTTCAAAAGCGTATTTTCTGAGCCATTTAAGTAACTATTATTATATACCATATGTAAAACGTGCAATTAAATGCAATAAATGTGATACAACGTCAAGGTAAATATCTTTTTTTCTCATCAACATACTTTAGATTAGAACGCACTCGCCAAAAAATTAATACTTATCAAGAGGCTTCATTCCA
The DNA here is from genome assembly GCA_019419845.2 of Weissflogia rhopalogaster. Lineage (NCBI taxonomy): Eukaryota > Metazoa > Arthropoda > Insecta > Coleoptera > Staphylinidae > Weissflogia > Weissflogia rhopalogaster. The sequence goes on from WSZQ02070476.1 coordinate 67,581, forward strand.
TATGTTGAAACTTTGAAAATTTGCGTTAGTTAACATTCTTATTGTGATAATTGGGATTTTGTGGAAATATATGAAAAACTAGAAACTAATAATTGTAGGTTTTGTTTTTTTAGTTATCTAGCTTGTGAAATAATGATGAGGTATTTGAAATATGAGTTAGAAATCAAGTAAACAATATTTTAAATTATTGCAACGTGAAATGTGCTTAAGTTCCTAGGCTTAAAATTGAAACATTTTTTCCTTAACGATGAGTTTTTTTTTTTCATTTATTTTAAGGATCATTTCATTAAATGTGTTTATGAATTCTGAATTCTACTGAATCAAGTTCGGACTATTTCAGAGAATAAGCAATCTTAAACTGTGACACTATTTACCAATTTAAAAAATCGAATAGGTTTAATTAATAGCTAAACTATTCCAGAATATTTCCTCAAAAGTTCAAGTCTATAGCTGGAGTGTTTACGAAGTTATAGCTCATAAAAATTTGGAGTATTCATATGTTTACCTAATTTACACGCATTTTTTCACCACAGTTTTTAGATTTTACGTACACGATGTAGGACATTCTATTGAACCAATTAAGCTCAGTGATAGCACATTTTATAGATAATTAAATTCTCTAGATATGACATCAATTGTATTTTGAAAAAAATGTAGACTTACATCTTTTTTCGAACATTTATAAGTGCAAAAAATGTACTTTCAATTTAAATTTATAAAATCATGCATTTTTTAACTTTTTCTTTAAATTGTTCATTTCTGATTAAAATTAAGGACGCTAGAGTGTACGCAGCGGAGCCACTCAAAAAACTTTTTAGATTTGTATTTTGAGAATTATTCAAAACATTTTGGGTACCTTAGATATATCATGAATATCATGTATTTATTGTAAATGAGATTTTGTCCTCTATTTTCATTTTTATGTAATGTAGGTTGCTTGATTTTCTTGCAGAATACCCTTAACAAATTTAAAACATGTACATTTAGTTGTCTACATTAAAACATCGAAATATTTTAATTGCCTATTTTCAATTTTCAACACTTTGGCGCTGTAATCATTAGCATGCTTACCAACTAAATAATCCAGCAGAGAAAACAAAGTAGATCACGGTATTGCGTTCCTTGTTTAGTTTCTACTCCGGTAATTGTCAAGTTAGTGCACAATCCGGAATTTATTTACATTTTCATAGACATTGAATTGTGCGACGAGTGGCGCATTCGCGTGGTGCTCTGCCGGAGGTCATGTGATGCGGCTCGTGCTCGTTCTAAATGTGTGTGTTTTCGCTGTTCGCAATCACTTATCCGCAGCGTAGTGCGCGCTTTAACGACGTTTCGCATTTGGGGTCGCGAAATGTGCTGTGTATCGCAATTCGCGATGTAAACACGGCTTCAAACGTCATCCCACAACACAACTGACGACGTGTAGAGCTAGCCGGACATCGGCGAGCGACGGAACGTAAATAGAGAGTTCCGTTTGGAAATTGGAACGAAAAACTAACCTTCTCCAGGCACATTCTTTCCATGCCGCCAGTTTCAATTTGGTGGTAATTCAGGCGTAGGTAAAACCAACAATATTTGCTTGCGACGGCGCGATTTATTGTTCAATGTCATTATTTATGTTATTTTCTCAGATAACGGCCCAATTGTTGTGTATGCGTGGGGCATATTGACAGCAAACAGATAGGCAGATAATGAGTGCGTATCGGTCGTGGAGGGAAGCGCTCGGTGGGCAGTAGGTACGCGGAGAGGAGATAACCAGCCAGCAGGACCTGCAGTATGCCAGCATCGCTTGGCAGCCGCGAGTACACGACGAAACACGGGCGCGACTTGGACAAGGGCGCGGAACGAAACCGATAATGCTATGGGCGCCTGCTTTTGCAAGGAGAAGCGCGAGGAGAGCGAATCGTACATCCCGACGCCGTCGCCGCAGTCTGCGATCGCGCCCGCCGTCGGTCGGCATGTGCTGCCCCTCGAAGACGTGCCCAACCATCACTACTCGCACGTGCGCATCACTGGACGCCACGAGAGCGATGAGAAGGGCTGTCCTGATTCGGACACCGTAGACGAACTCGTACTACAAACTTTAGGATGTATTGGGACATTAGTTGACAAGTAAGACACGATTTGAATATATTTATACTGATAACCGAAATCAATTTATAAATATAAGCTAGCAATATCTGCTGACTTAATATTTTGAACGTCTGAGGTTTTTTAACAGTACAAATTTATTAATCAAGTTAGAGAATACAAGTTTAATATTACATTTTACAGTGAACAAGAACCACCTCAATCCATGCTGCGTCTGCACAACATCGCAGATAATGAAGACGGCTGGATACAAGTGGTGAAATCGATGGTGCACGTAATTCCAATGCACGATCCGCTTGGTCCGTCCGTTATCACGCTGCTGCTGGACGATTGCCCGCTGCCGTCACGCGAGAGCGTGCAGCGCGTCGCGAACATGTTCAGCCTGTCGAAGGAGCGTGCCCTCAACAGCCGCGACGCGGCACCTCGTGAACGCAACATCTGCGTGGTGCTTGGTTGCATCGCGGAGAAGCTCGCCGGGCCCAGTAGTCAAGGCATTTTAACCGACGACACTTTAGATTATTTGTTAACTAATTTAGTAAGTATTGAATACTCATACTGCTTATTTAGTTTATTAACCTTTTTTATATCAATTGAGAACACAGTTACGCAGTACTTGAAGTACTTGAATGTATAAGAAATGTTATAGGCCGTTTTGAGAACTAGAGATATCAAAAAGTATCGATTTGATGTTGGAGAATTATCAATACGTCGGGTTTCATTTCTTTTTCCTTTTATTTCGGGTTTCATCTGCACGGGAATTCTGTTTCTCATTCCCCGAACTATTATATAATCTTTCTTCTATAATTTTAACTATTTGCAGTTATTTTTGAATGCATGCCATTTCAAGAAATCATTTTTCGACAAATTATAAAATTATACAAATAATCTAATGGTTATTTATCCCAACTTGTTTCTAGGAGCCAGAAACCGATCCACATGTGATATTATTTTCATTAATCGCATTAGAGAAATTTGCTCAGACGAGTGTGAAGAAATCAACCATCCTCAAGCGATTGCAAACGCAGCAACCATGTCCCATTGCTTTATTGGAAGAATGGCGGAATGAAACGCATTACGTTCGCCGACAGGTTGGATTTTGCGCTCAATGGGCATTGGATAATTTATGTAAGTCTTCATCCAATATTATTATATAGATTATTTAGTATTTTTCCCATATTTATCGATCTACATTGACGCAATACAACAGCCATTAATCAAGATAATCTTATCTTACCCCAAACAATATCAAAATTATGTTTTATTTATAATCTCAGTGTTTATAATCTTGTATTTGATAAACTTTATATTTGATGATTTGTTGCAGTTGTAATGAATGAAAGAACATTCACGTATTTAGCGACGGACATGACGGGGATCAATGCAATGCTGAACACGAGCGACGTCAGCGAGTACCTGAAGATCTCCGCCGACGGGCTGGAGGCACGCTGCGATGCGTATACTTTTGAAAGTGTGCGCTGCACGGCGCAGGCCGACGACGGCGTCTGGTATTACGAGGTGACAATTATCACACCGGGTGTGATGCAAATCGGATGGGCTACAAAAGATAGCAATTTTTTAAATCATGTGAGATTCTCATTGTACTTGTATGTTTGAAATTTATAACTAATTTCGATCCATCCTGTCATTTAAGGAAGGATATGGGATTGGCGATGACAAATACTCGTTAGCGTACGATGGATGTCGGAAGTTGATCTGGTACAATGCCAAGTCGGATCCACAGGCGTTATCGAGATGGTGTCCGGGTGACGTGTTGGGATGTTTGCTCGATTTCGATCAACAACGCATTGTTTTCTCTGTGAACGGTGTTGATTTACCACCAAGTACGCACGTGTTCAGCATGGCTAAGTAAGTTTAAATATGTTTCTACTTTTCCAGCATTGAAGCTTTGACTTGTAATTATTTGTTAGTCTTGTGATAAGGTGGAAATTTTCATTTCTTGAAAGTGTTTGTTACAATACGGAAGTCTTTCATTTACTCGTAACTTGAATATTTTTTTTGGTAAATTCAATTGGAAATACCCGACTTTATTTAACATTTCATATGTATTGATTCTTCATATGTACAAAATATCTGCAACGATACTGATATCTTCAGTGATGCTGAGTTATCGTTAAAAATATTGACAACAATTGATTCTAGAGAATTTAATTGACTAGAAAATTCTTAAAGAATATACTTACAAGGAGAGTGTTCCAATTGTCCAACACCAAATTGAATGAAACTTTTTGCACGTATAGTACATATATAGAAATACATTGTGTTAACGGGATTTTATGCCGTTTTGAGTCGTTTGTTGGCACCAATCGCTGTACCCTCGCACGTGAACTCGCGTCAAGGTCGGTCTTCATGTCGGTGTGTTGATGGTTTGCCACGTAATTCATATAGCGAATGATGCTATATGAATTACGTACAATATATACCAAACTTCATTTTTTTTTGTTGGGCAAACGGCTCAAAACTGCGTAAAATCCCGCTGACACAATTTATTTCTATAGATGTGCTACACGTACAAAAAATTTTATTCAAATCCGTGTTGTACAATTGAAACACTCTCCAGGTTAGAAATAAAACAAATTTCTAATGAGGCATATTTTGTCTACAGGAATGGTTTCTTCCCTGCTGCCAGCTTTATGTCATTCCAACAGTGTCGCTTCAATTTCGGCTCGGAGCCCTTCAAGCATCCACCCGAAGGCGTCACATTCTCAACATTCAACGAGCACGGCACGCTGCAGCCGGACGAGAAGCAGGTCCTGCCGCGCCACGTTTTCCTCTCCCTGCTGCGCCAGCAAAGCGTACGTGAGGATAGCTGCACCCTCTGCTTCGATATGAAGGCTTCCGTACGACTCATTCCTTGCAATCATTCGTAAGTAATTCAATACATCTCTTTCGATCAATTACAAACAAAATGCATTCTTTTGCAGAGGTTTCTGCACCACATGCGCGAAGATGCTACACGAGTGTCCAATGTGTCGCTCAATTATCTACAAGTACGTTGAAGAATTGCCAGCGTGACAATATCCGAGCGCACGTATCCGTAAGTACAACATTTTATCGTCGTTGTGAGCGTATCTATATTTTCCCATGCTGTATGTGTGCAACATAGCTTTAAACGATGATTATTGTCTTTATTGTTAATATTCAATTTGATGTTTCTGATTTTAACTTTTAATTTTATTGTTTATTATCACTGCGAAAAGCGTTCTTTTTATATATTCTCATTACATTCTTACACACGTCCAGTTGTCCTCATTTCTACATCGATCGAATCTTTTAATGTTGGCCTAATCGGGTGCGAGATTTTTTTACACGTTTTAACTTTCCCAAGGAAGGACTTCTTTTGTTATTAAATCTAGACTAATTACTGCAGACATTTTATTTTTTGGTTTTACGTTTAAGATTGTAGCTAATATTCGAAAGAGGAAAGAAAATATGTATAAATATATTTATCATTTGTAAAATATTTTTCAAAGATATATATAAAGAATAATTGTTATTATTGTTAAAACGAATCTTTTTTTGTGTACTTTGTCTTGATTTTTTAGTGCTTGAGTGTTTTTAGTTGGTATTTGATGTTTAATGTCGATCAAAAATGCGGTTTTGCAACAAATAGCGACGATAAATTTGTGTTAATTCTTAATATCTGACCATTGACGAGATTTCTTCAGAGATTCGCAAAACTGAAAGGTTTCAAGCAATATATCGGATGATAATAACGACAGAAATTTATTTTAATAGATTAAACGTTAAATCTTAAAATTGAATTTATTTAATGATATAACTTTGCTTCGAATATATAATAATTTTTGCGACTCAACTTAACCTCTTAATATGAACACAAAGTTGTTTGTCACATCAGTTTATTATGTTGCAATATTGATAAGCTATCCTATCGTAAACATTAAAAATGTTTTTACGGTTTATTTGAATATTGATTTGTGAAATTGGTAGAAATTGATTATTTACATACAAAAAAATCAATGAAATAGTAATCTAATTATAGACAAAACTTTTAACGTTACAGACGTGTTACTTCTATTATAAGAATGTTCATTTTTGTTTTATATCGTTTAATGTTAACACTAAATGAAATTTTTATAGTTTTATTTAAAACAACTTGAATGTTAAAAATTAAAAAAGGTTTTGTGAATCCCCACTTTCACTCCTCTACAATAATTAATTGAACAATATTTTGCAAAAAATGATAACGTACACCGATGACATCAGGCTAAATTTGGTATCATATAAAAGATAATTTTCTCAGGAAGAGATTGATAAC
>WSZQ02070477.1:0-14186 GCA_019419845.2 Weissflogia rhopalogaster
CACGAGGTCCCGGGTTCGATTCTCGGTGGGGATGTATAGTAAAGTGAATTCTTCTTCTTATCAATAGTATTAGCCTCTAATATGACTAACTACATTGAAAAAGAATTGAATAGAGCTAATGACTATAACAGTCGATGCTCGGTAAATCAAACAAAAAAAAGTTCAACAAGAAATGTCTTTTCTAAAATGAAATGATTACAAAAAAATCTGTCGATTCCAGTTAATTTCTAATCATTAAATCAAATTAACTTTCCCTAGATTGACAAATAGATTAAGAGCTCAATAAACGTTTCCTTCAAAGACGATTAGCACCAATTTGCATGCCACACATGCGTCACGCCTTCATTGGCATACATTGATTGTGAGGCGTGATTACAAAGCCTTTAATCCTCGCAGATTTATCAAACTGCAGGGGTTGTTATCGGCTCGTGAATCACAAATCGTGTGTGTTTGTATGTTTGTCTCTATTCGCCCACATGCAGTCATCTGACGTACTCTTATCACTATATAACGACGAGTCCACCCTCGATGGACCATCAGTAAGTCGCAAACGTCGGTGAGTTAACTCTGCTAACCTTATCTGCAAAATCTTCCGAGTTTTCAAACGTTATCAAAGATCGTCAACGTTAAATTGATTAAAATGGAGCGATTTGTGGTCATCGGTGCATTAATTCTCTTCCTTGCTGTGCAGAATGGTTTTGCTGAAGATCAGGCTAATGTATTTATTTTATTTTACATTCACCAGAATTTTAAAATTTTTTATTAATAAATATTAATGAAATTTAGGAGGATGGAAGTGTGATAGTGGCACCCAAGAAGAAATATGAGCAACTCTGGTTTGGTCCACGTCTTGGACGGAGGAAACGTACTCCTGAGGGATACATAACGAATAATATTGAACGACAACAATTAGATACTTTGATGGACTTGATTCATGATTCTCCATGGGCGATTGTTGCTGTTGATGGGAATGGTGAGTTTGGTATGTTTGCTAAAATATAATTTAATATAATTTTCGGGAGAACTTGATTTCTTTAAATCAATTTTTAAAGTCTATACAAATAACTCAACACAAAATATCTCGTCTTTGAATAACTCGGCATTGAATAACTCGATACTGAAGAACTCGGCGCTGAAAAACTCGGCTCTCAAGAACTCGACATCGAATAATTCTTTACAATTAAATGCAATTATCTCAGAAACTATTAGAGTTATTTTATTAGAATTTTCGGTAACTGATTACAAACAATCAGCTCTTTCATGAAGTGTCATTTAAATTTCGAAAAAGTTGATAGTTTCGAAGATAAAAATTAAATGTGTTTTGATTTCGCCGAAATTAGTCTCATTTAAAAGAGGGAGACTTCCTTCTTAAAAGTATCCAAAAACATCCTGAAAAAGTTTAATAGTTTTCGAGAAATTTGCAATTGTTTAAATTTTGTAGATTTAAACTTAATTATCATGGAAATAATTAAACTTTTTAAACAGATTCTTGCATTTTCTCATTCAAAATGTTGTCCTCTTTCATTTTCTACCATTTTCATAGGGATCAAAACAAATTTATATTTTTGACCGAAAATGAGTGAAGGCTAACCCCTTGACGAAATTTTATACGAAAAATTAAAGTCTCTCCGATCTGCACCAAAGTGATAGCAAACAAAAGAGGGTGTAGTTTACAATGATGGAGTGCAAAAAAATCATTGAAAAGTTAAAGTTTTTTTTTATTTGCCTTTTCAACAATTATTTATCTCGAAGAGTATTAAAAATTTTCAAGCATTTTCGATATTTTTTTATGAGATAGACAGCCTTTTTCATATGAAACTAATTCAATTTTTCATTTTACTTTATTTTTAATGAAAAATAAAATTGTCTCCTTTGTAACTCCTTACTTTTTAAAATATCGCCGTAAATTCACACAAAAATGTGTTCTATCAGATAATAATCATCAGAAGAAAGGTTAAGAGATGAAAAATAAATTAACACAGAACCGCAAAACTTATAGTTCAATTCATATATTTCAAAGTTTTAAAACCTTCAATATAAAATAAACAGTTGAAAACCCTCGAAATTGTAAAATATAAAATGAATATTCAAAAAAGTATCTAATCGTAATTATATTGATAAAAAGAAAATTATTATAAAAATAAAATCCTTTTTTCCAGAAAACAAACGTTACGATGCCAGTTTCGTCCCACGTCTGGGTCGAGAATCCGAGGAAGAAATGCTCATCGGCACACCGTCAGAAACCAGCCCTCAGCGACTCCTCCAGGAACCCGAATTCATTGGCGAAATGATGTCGCAGCGTTCGCCACCGTTTGCACCGCGCCTAGGTAAACGCGTCTTATCATTTGCGCCTCGCCTAGGTAAACGAGTCTTATCATTTGCGCCGCGCTTAGGTAAACGCGTCTTATCATTTGCGCCGCGCCTCGGAAGAGAAAACTTCCAACCGGATCGTGTCGCCTAAACGCTATAACATGTTACAAATTCCACGCAAACACAACACACGCATAAAAGAACATCCATCACACATAACCATAAACGGCTGGAAACAAATAAACACGAAACATCTACAAATATCTTCGAAGATTCTATTTATAATCACAAAATACATTTCGAAATGTGTGGCTCTGGATTTACAATAAAATTCATTTTATGAAAGTACATACACGACTTTTCTTTCAAAGCCAATAACAATGTGATGCTTGATTCCCTTGGGTTTTGCGTTTTAATTTTGTTCGCAATTTTTTATAGTTATTGCGCAAACTTGTAATGTGTAGACGTTGGCACGTGTTTACATTATGTTCGTGCAGATAAAAATTAAACTAGGAAGATCTCGAGAATGAAAAAAGGAAATAAAAGAGTAGAAAAAGAAAACTAAATATTTATGCTAGACGATTTTTGTTACGGCGGAATGGTAGCTGGTTTGTGTCGTTTTCTCGTATGGCTTGGTCCGGTGTACTCTCAGAAGAGCCGTTTCTCGTAGCTGAAGAGGCCGTGAACGTTGCCTTCGAGTTGGGCCGAGTATGATCTGAGTTCGAAACGAAGTTCTCCCGAATGCATCATAGTTCTATAAGAAATAATTATGAAAATATAATGTTTCATCGAAAGGAAATAGTTTTGAACTTACTTTAAACCAGCTAGTGATGTTGATCCAATATCCTGGAAACCGTGTCTTAATCCGCACTGCAGATAGGGGACAAAGCGTAAAACTGAGCCTTTATCTACAATTGATCCGCTGACGCCTTGTGCTACTTTAAGTTTGTCCATTTCACTAAAATTTTTAGAAAATACGATTACTAAGAGTTAAATAAACAACTGGTTGAACTATTATTGTAAAGATAAGAATAAAAATGGCAAACTCTGCTGTAAATTAAGTTGCCTTAAGTCAAGTAAAGTTTAGTTTTAATAACGGCTCGCAGCTACAATTCCAATACTAAGAGTGTGAAACTAAAAGGGCTTTTTGGCAAATAATTAAAACTGACTTACTTGTGGAAATAACGATTCATGGCGGCACCATTCGCATCCTTTCGGTCCATTGCCTCCAAACTGCCCATACCTCGGTATTTCTTCAACCGTACACCATCAGAGAAGAAATATTCACCTGGAGCTTCCGTCGTGCCCGCTAACATGGACCCCATCATTACTATAGCAAAAATAAATCAATTTAAAACATTTCGTATTGTTTGAATAGAGATATAAGAGTATAAGTAGCCCAAATATCGACGTAAGAATTGCCACTTATTGACTGTAGTAAACAAACCGAACATTAAGATCAAATTTACATTCATGAATGAATAAAGGGATTCACACGATTTTTTTTACAATTTAAAAGAAAAAAAATACCTGATGAAGCACCCAAAGACAAAGCTTTCGTAATATGTCCAATCGAAGCAATTCCACCATCAGCAATCACAGGAACACCAAACCGTCCTGCATACTCGGAGACCTTGTACACGGCTGTCGCCTGGGGCCTGCCCACAGCCATCACCTCCTGCGTGATGCAGATGCTACCGCTGCCCATACCAACACGCAGCGCGTCTACACCGGCGTCTATTAAGTTTTTCGCTTGTTTGATAGTTACCACTGTGAATCAATATTATCAAATAATCAATTAACAACCAAGAAAATTAAAGAAAAACATGAGACAAAAGTTATCGTACTTACCATTACCACCAATAACCTGAAGATTCGTATAAGTACTCTTAATGAATTTGATCATCTCGATCTGAAACACTGAATTACCCTGCGAGGAGTCTAGCACAACTACGTCGACACCAGCATGTGCAAGAAGTGCTAGTCGAGCTTTGTCTTCCTCGCGTGTACCGATGGCAGCACCGACGAGGAGCTGTTTGTTCTCGTCTTTGGCAGCGTACGGATAGCTACGTGCCTTCTTCAGATCAGTGCGTGCCATAAGTGCGACCAAATTTCCGTGTTCGTCAACAATGGGAAGTTTGCCCTTCTTCCCCTTTTCTAAAATGTCATTGGCTTGTTGAAGCGTGACACCAGCGGGGCCTGTGACTAAAGATGTAGTCATCACCTAGAGAAATCATTTTTGTAGGTTCTTTTCATATCTCGCACGAAATTTTTATAATTTATAAGCAAATAGCTAAAAATCAAACTCACATCTTTAAGTAACATCTGACTTTGATTCTCCTTGCCCTCCAGGAAGTCAATATCACGTGAGGTGACAATACCAACTAGTTTACCGCCTAGTTTGCCGGTGTCGGTGATAGGAATTCCACAAAATCCGTGTGATTTCTTTACATTTTGTACATCTTCAACCTTGAGGAAGATAAAAATCCTATTAAATTTAACCAAAACTTGAATAATAATAAATAAAAAAACTTACATTATTATTGGGAGAAAGAACAACCGGATCCAAAATGAAACCGTGCTTGTATTTCTTCACTTTGAGAACTTCATTCGCCTGATGTTCAGCCGTACAGTTGTGGTGAATAATACCAATACCTCCGCAAAGCTATAAATAGAATTAGAAATAAACAACTTAATAATTTATTACAAGCTTCCAAAAATAACTTTAAAAACAGAAAACATTGAAACAACTTACAGCCATTGCGATAGCCATATCGGATTCTGTCACCGTATCCATTGGAGAAGAAACTAAAGGTGCCTTGAGTGTAATTTTCTTGGTGAGGTGTGTTGTTAAATCCTAAAGTCAGACATTTTATTTAAATTTAAACATATTCGGGTAAGAAGTATTCAAAAGTTGTCAAGAAGTAAACAATTTTTGTTTTAGTTATCAATTCGAAGAGTATTCGGGGAATTTTGATGATATTCGTATGTTTTCGTTTACAATCGTTTTTTTTTTAACTTAACCAGGCCAAATAACAGTAAACAACTTTTGTTGTACGTCAATTGTTAAAATCTTCGAAGAATTTCATTTTTCAAATTAAACTTTTTTAAAATGACAGTACACAATTTTTGTTTTACCTACAACTAAAACTGTAATCGGGGAATTTGGACAATCTTCGTGTATCCTCGCATTTTCTTAATTAAACTTTGTCTAAATAAATAGTAAACAACTTTTGTTTCACAATATTTGTTAGAGTAAAACTCTTCGGTGAATTTCGACAATGCTCGTTTACATTCGCATTTTTCAAATTAAACCTTGGCAAAATTAATAGTAAACAACCGCTGTTTTTCGATTATTTTTACATTGAAATCATGCTAATTGGTGTTTTTCTCACGCGAACTTAAATAATATAATAAAATCTACTCACTACTTGGTCAGCTGGAAAATCAATGTATCCTGGCAGAATAATAAAGTCACTAAAAATAAACATTTATTTACATTAGGCATGCAAACAGTTTCATGCGCAATTTTTGGCGTTGAATATAATTGAATGTACTCACTTGTAAGTAATGCCGTTGCCGGTAGTGATCATCTCCTTCGCAGACAAGCCATCCTCCAGTTCCACGCAGTTATCGCCAATATTTGCAGTCATCTATAACAATTCAAGAAGCAAATAAAAAATCCAATTGTAACTTCAACATTATCCCGTATCAATATTTATCGATGTTATGTTCGTGGCGCAAAATAAACAACCAATTGGCTTCTTTATCGCTTCGTTAAACTACGAAATTCGGCAGCAATTGCGTAGTAAAGAAACTGATAAACGCCCGACTCATTAGGTTACTTCATGTCATTCAATAATTACTTAACCCAAGGATGTTAAACATCCACCGGGACGTGCTCCAGTCACGAACGAAATGCAAACAATAGTAATTAGTGCTCCCCACGTGGTGGCCGGGCCGATTAAGGTTAGCCGCGAACACGCAAAATCAATAAGTCGTGAGATGCGTGCTCGAGCGAGGGTATTTTTGAAAGAACAATTAAGTTGCATATGTTGATTGTTGAATGTCATGTAATGAGATTGGGTTGCGTGGATGCCGTGTTTACCTTGCTTTCAGGCAGTCGGTGTTATGCGGCTACTAGTTGCTTCCTGCAGGCGTTCCGTGGGAGAGAGCGCGAGCGGCTAGCTCAGCTGCTACACGAGTAATGTCGACAAATGGTGCTGCCTCGCGGTGCGCTGCCTGCTTCCGAGCGAGTTCAGCGACGAACGGCAAACTGTGGCAATGAGACGCGGTGGATCTAGGCAACGAGTTATGCTGAGTTTAACTGATACAATGTTCATAATTTACATAAATAATGATTAAAGTATCAAATTCTATACCTTACCTATAGAATATTAGGTTAGCACTGAAACTTTAAAGGTTATCACCGAACATTTTATGAAATGTTAAACTTGTTAGAGTTATACCAAGTGGTTGTATAAAACAAAAGTTGTTTATAGCTACTGCGCAGTCGCACTGATTCAACTGTCAAAATTTACTAACTATGACGATTTAATACTTCGTGCGTTGCCGTAAAATTTCTTTTTTGTCAGTTATAAACAATTTACTACATACTATTGTAGATTTTTGAATTTATCTTGAATGAATTAGTAAAATTTTGGAGAAAAACTTTGATGCAATAAGAGTTGTTTTATCAATTTAAAAGTTATTTGACTACTGCGCAGGCGCAACATTGTCATGGTTGTCAAAAAGTACGAATAATGCTGAATAAAGATGTTTATATCCTTTAAAGTTTTTGTTGGTTTTAAATCACATAGAACTGAATATATTAAAATTTCGCAAGATTTGCGGCTTTTACCATAAACTATTCAGTATGTTTTTTACAGAAAAACTTAAACATTCCGTGTGGAAGTATTAAAAATAAAGTTTGACTACTGCGCAGATGTATGACTGTCAAAAATTACGAACAATACCGATTTCGATATTCCTAGAATGTCGTATGAAGATAAAACCAAACTTGTTTGATACTACTGCGCAATCGTGACTCGACTGTCAAAAAAAATGTGAACAATGCCGATTTCAGTATTCGTCAATTCTCGCATACATTTAAAACAAAAGATATTTAGTACTACTGCGCAGTCGCAATTTAAACTATCAAAATTCACGAAAGGACACCTCCATAATTCTCTTGCCTCACTATCAGCCGCAGTTATTATTTTGCAATTTGTAATCTTCACAGCTGAAAACGATAGTATGACCATAAAAACACTTCCTCTAAATATCTTCACTTGTGCTTCTGCGCACTCCCGAATGCAACTGTCAAAATTCACGAACACACACATTCGGTTAATACCCGTACATTTCAATCCATGCCTTAATCAACTTTCTTGGTCTATTATTACCAGTTTTAAACAATATATAATTTATTCAGCAAATTGGTAAGATATATACGCAAACTTCTCATCTCTTCTTCAAAATATATAAAATAAAATACAAAAAAGTATAATCATGAATAAACAACCAAAATTTAAAAGAAAATTTCAAGAAAAAAAAAGTATTTAAAAATACACCTATACACTGTTCAAAAAAAGCAGTCGCAGTTATGATCAATGAACACAATCATCAAGCATATATTACAAAAGAACTATTACAAAAATGTATCTCATAGCTCGCAAAAATTCGCTTAAACTAATCAACTTTTAGCTTACGGGGTGTGTGTTTGTTTCATTTACTCACTATGTAAAGCTATTTAGAGAGACTCGTACCATTCCTCCAGCGTCTGTATAATTTCTGTCAATTAAATTTTTAGTATTTGATTCGATTTCTTACTTCTTCTTCTTCCTCCTTTCATAGTTTTGTTTCGATAAAACCTAATATCGGGGCAGATGAAGAGCAAGAGAGAGAGAGAGATCAACAACGGGTGATCGCGCCTTATTTCTTTGATACAATCCTTATCAACTATTCACTTCTGTTTAAAATCGCGTTAAAGTACACTAAATACAGTAAATATACACTTAAAAAATCGCTAGACTAACAAATTATATAAATATCTTCAGTCCTAGTCTCGTTTTGCGTTCGCAAACAACGACTAAAACGATTGCAACTTACAAAATCGAGAACCAAACGTGATGCTAATGATGTACATTTGATTATTCGTACAAAAATTTATACTTAATCGTTTTCTCTATACAATTAGCCAACATTTTCTAGGCTTTGTCACTTATTTTCGTTTGCTTTTTTCGATTTTTCGGTTTTCTTATGTTTTCCTTTGTTTCTCATTACTTTGAATATAATTTTTGTTTCTCCTTGTCCTTTTGGATGTCATGTTTCTGTTCTTCTTTGTTTTTCCTTGTCATACTTTTATTTTTATTGTTAATTTTAGTTTTTCCTTGTCTTTTTGCTATTATTTTTCGTTTCTGAGTCGTTAGTTTTGTTAATACTATTCTTAAGAATATATTGCGTCACATTTTTGTTCTTTTTAAAGAGTTTTTCTAACTATATCTACCATGACACGTTGAATTCAAGTTTTGTTCATATCTTTGTGATGTTCTTGATGTTTTTCTTCTACTTCCTGTTTTTTAAAATGTTTTTGGCTTAAAGTTGTTTTGGTGTCTTAATGTCGTTTCAAAATCTGAGAAACAAAAGAAAATCTTTCCAACGTGTGTCTCCATTAATGCATCCTAAAAAACAAGCGTTTCATATGCGCGTACATGATAAATGCTGACGAATCGAGCCTGTTGACGAATCGCGTAAAAATCTTTGGTATCTGGTTGCAGACCGTCGCCAATGACCGCCGACGGTCAAATCATATCGCGCACACACTCCGTATCCAGCTCCTGGATCAAGCACTTCATAAAAGCCATCTCCTTTCGGGCATTATCGAACATAGTGCGCGGATCCGTCGCCGTGCATCGCAGGCAATTCGGAGCAAACACCATCGCCATATTCGCAGCATCCATCTTCGTGTGCTGCACGACATCCGGCCGATCAAAACTCTGCAGGAATCGAATCAAATAACATAAAACCATACGGTGTAGTGTCGGCAAACGTAGGACCAAATCGCAGGCCTTCCTCGCTGTCATCGGCTCCTGTACACACTCCGGATACAAATGATCGGGAATCAGCGGTTCGTAAAGCTCGCGCAGCCAAAGCTTGAGGAGATTCGCAGGGACGTGTGCATCGCTGGGCTCGCCACATTCCCATCGATCCATCTGGGTCTTAAGTCGTGAGACTTCGTCCACATCGGCAGAAACCCGAAAGATGCCTTCAGTTGTTCGGCCTTGAAGACGTAGCACTTGTTGGGAGAGCTCCACCTGAGGCCAGGGGAGCTTCCTGGTGGGCCATCGACTCGCCTGTAGCTGCATTACCTCGCGTAGAGTATTACCAAACAACGAAGCCTGGAAAATTTGTGTGCGGGCCGCTTCGATATCATCAGCTTGTGGTCGTCTCGCCGATTTCTTCCCACCAAAACCGATTCGTTCTAATCGTTGACAAGCCACCGTCGCGTAATGATTCACCTGAACATGCAACGGCCATCGACTGACATCGGGAAAGACTCTCGAAAACGTAGGATCACGATGTCGGTTTAGATAACCCAAAAGCGCCGGTTGGAACGTCGTCGAGGGTGGAATGAAATTTAATGCGATTGTCAGCAGCTCCCAGCCACGAAGTATCGACTCCCGGCGAGGGTTCTCCGTCGTTTGTCGACACAACTGAACGTAGAGTTCATCCCGTAAAAGACTAGCAGCATGTGCGGCTGTGAGGATTTCCACAAGCACCGAGTTTAAAGAGACGCCAGGTCGTGCTTTACGATCACCCATATAGACTTGCACTTGCCTAAACATATCTAAGGCTTGTTTCGTCACCGGTTTCGTAGATGCAAGTAAGGGCCGTTGGAGACTGCGACCGGACCAACTGAGTAGTTCACGTACGCTTGCCTTACGCCGAAAGAGACCACGACCGCCGAGGTTGAGATTATCGGCCGCGAATTTCTCCATGTCTTCCTCACGTTCCGGCTGCATAGGTGGATCTGCCAATGGTTTGAGATTCAGTGGGGGTGGTGGTGCCATGGGGGCGCGTTCACGTGGAGGTTCCGGTACCTGGGCGGGTAGGTTGAGGTACTCGACAGCGCGTAAACGATGCGGGAGATAGGTGCCTTCAGATTGGTCGGAGTCTTCATTGTCTGGTTCATGTCCTATTCAAATAAAGAGGAAATCAATGAAGCTAAGAATAAATTAATTCAATAAAAATGTTATCTCAAGGAAAAAATTATGATTTTTTTCCAGCGAGAGGTCTGTCTTATTGATTGCATTTCGTATTTTTGTTTAATTACTATTTGGAGAATTTGATCTCAACGAAAAAATAAGCCTGAATATTCGACGTGGCGGACAATTGAGAAATTCCTTTAAGCATGTCAAGGGTACCCGATAATTCCGGGTTACTCGGTTTTCCGCCTTGTCAGTTTCGTGATAAACCGAGCTTTTACTTTCAAGAGTGGATTTTCGTAAAAGTTTGGAAATCCAGAATCAGCATCGACGCAAGTCCGCTTGGTTTTGTTTTCAAACCCGAAATCGACGTGAATGCGAATAATAACACAAAAATGATAAAAATTATGAAATCAAAACTGATAATTAGATGAATAGTAAAAATAAATAAATAAACATACCTGTAAGTGATTCACTACCACTATCCGAGTGTTCACTATCACTATCCCTGCTGTTATTCAGCAAAAAGTGCTCAAGCGGCAGCAGATGTGAATCATGCCAATTGGAATACAAAGGTCCATCCGGCCCGCCAACACTCCCGCCGCCCACACTACCGCTGCCCCCATGCTGGCTGAAGCTGCTGCTCCTGCAGAGATCACTACTCTTCCGCCTCAACTGCGGCGTGCTGGCGCTCAAGCTCAACGCCTGAGCACGATTACTCGCCGCTGATGCCAACTCGCCCGTCTGCGTACCCTGGTGCGTCGTAGCCACCGGCGAACAATCCGTATTGTGTTTCAGCGTCTGCAGCTTCGCCAAGGGGATGATGTCGCAGTTGGTCGGCTTATGCCACACCGTGCGCTGTGAGCTCGCATTGTAGTAGTAAAACCGTGAAGTATTCGCATCGAACAGCTCCCACCACTGGTTGGAGTCGGTGCGCTTCACGGGCACCCCTTCGGGTGGGTCCCAGACGCACTCTCCCGTCGCCAGATTGGCATACATGTGCTCGCCGGTCTTTGGCTCGATGATCTCGACCCATTCCACGAGTCTAAAACAATTCATTTGCATATTTTTTGGTAAAATTTGGCTTGGAGATCAAGGAGATAGAAAAAAGTAAGGTAGTGTTGGGAAAACATATGATGATAAACATGCGGTACGGATGCTGGCATAGTGCAACGGGCGTTGTCGATAATCGATGCGAGATGCAGTGTGCAACACTCACCTGCTGGATGCCATCTTTCACTACTAGCTGCTGGCGCTGCGAGGAGGGCCCACGACGACGGCGAGAGGTTTTCAGCTGGCCGACATGACATCGCCGGCGTCACGATGGGGCACGATTTGTTGGTGTGGTTGTTCTTGCGCGCGCGCCTTCACCCAGCGACGTTCAACACCTCCATTATCATTGCGAATGCGGAAAGCACAACAAGGCGAGTATTATTGACCTATAATGGCACTGCAACGATTTAGGCTACCATTAAAGCAAACATATATTGACTATAGGCAACCAACATTACTGTAATACTTTTGTTTCAACTTATTTTTATATATTTTTAAAATGTTATAATCTTTAACAAATTATAAAATATTATATATTACTAAAGAATTAATGTGTTGCATATTTAAGTATATGTTCATTTTGATTGGAATTTGCCCTTTGATAACTTTTTTAAGAGATATTAACAAAAAGGTTAGGTTTAACTTCGGTTGCCTATATAGGAATAGATAAAAGGTATTCTTAAATTATTATGTTTATATCCTAGAATATAAATACGGATGGAGCTGTTGACGCGAGAATTAAAAATATGGGTGGGATACAATCTTCTCAGATACGTACTACCATCCATGATTTGAAAATTTCGTAAAGTACTGTGCAAAGAAATGAGGTTAATTATAAGAAATAACATAATCTATGTGCAAAACTTCTAGGTTATGTACTTGTTAACTAAACTCATTACAAATTTTCTATTGTAACTGTTCTTTATTCATATTTTCATAGCATTTTAATAGATCTACACAATACAAATATGAAAAGCACACAGTCTCCGTAAAATTAGGCACTTTTGAGCAGATCACCAACACGACCAATCAACACAAAATTGTTTAAAAATATCAATCAATACATACTGCAACTCTTAAAATCTGTCGAGATAGTATGCTAGTTAACTTCTTGTAACGGAAATGAACACAAAATTCAACTATCTATCACACGCAGGCTTTGTGCATGACAATCATCAACGTCGATGCCATTCAAGTGCAATTCCCAGCCTCAATCAGCGCTTGAGACCCCGTTCATTGGCATACGTAATGTTAGTTTAACGAAACCTACTTGATGCGATTTCCTAAATTGACACTGATACTCTCGCTACGATTCTCCAGACCAGTTGCTTGTAAATAAAGTTAAATTACCTAAGGCTAAAATACAGAGAGATGGGGAGACGGAAGTCAGCCTCGTGTTTTGGCACGCGAGAATTAAACGAAATACGAGATGTACTCATGCGGCATCACGCCACGGCGCGGATAAAACGTATGATTGACGGAGTAGTTGAGCAAATTCGTGATATTCGACGTGTAGATGTCGGCGAAGCGGAAGAGACGTCTTGAGAAGTACGTCGGATTGTGATACGTGCGAAACACGCTGCCAAACTGCTCGTTGAACACACACTTGATGTCATTTCTGCAATATAAAACCATAAGAAATAATATACTCGATGTCACTCAATCATATTTTGATTATGTCATATTTAGGTTGTGTCCATTCGTATGAACATAACCAACAAGTTGTTACTAACCTTAATTGGTCACGCTCAGCCATCCACTTGGCCAGAACAATCTGCTCGTTCTCATCCTCACAGTCTTGATGATCTTCGATGAGTTGCGTTAACATTTGCAGCCAGTTTGCGTTTTGTTTGAACTGCTGATTGTTTAACGTGTCGATTTCATGCTGTTGAAACATGAGATTGTGAAACATAAGGTCGATCTTTCATGAAATGGTTAACTTACGGTTAGTTCGTTAATAATCGCCCCGGTGCGCCAACCATGTTCGAGGGTAACATCGGCGAGATCACTGTAGGGATGGTCACCAAAGTATAGAACTTGGTGGCCTCGCCAGCCTGTAAGATCTTGCAGTTGTTTGACGGTACCCTCGTAGTAGATCATGCCTTTTTCGAGCTTATGCACACGATCCCAGATGTGCGTGCCACTTCTCTCGTCATAGACGCGAATCGGACGAGATTCATCCGTGAAAAAGCGTGGTTTTCGCGCCTGGACGATGACAACATCGAAATATTCTTTCCAATCCTTGCCCACTAATAATTCCATACCTTTGTTTCTGAAATAAAAATAATATTTTGGATTGATTAGTTTCAAACAAGTTCTAAAATATTTTTAATTAAAAAAAATTGGAATTAAAATAGAAAAGCACTTGTTTATCATGTCCTAGGTTATCTTAACCTCCATTCATAGAGAAATATTGAGAGGTTAATAAACCTTTAAACATAATCTCTAAAACTACATAATCTATAAATACAAGACTACTTACACAAATTTGTAAGGACTATTAGTAACCAAAAACAGCTCTTTGCCGGCAGTCTTCAGACGATTGAAGAAATCCCGCAGTTCACGATTGTATTCGATGTAGTCGGAGACGTTCTGCGCGACAACCTTGTGCATGAC
>WSZQ02070488.1:12584-23181 GCA_019419845.2 Weissflogia rhopalogaster
AAAACACACTGAGATAAAATGAGAAATTCAACATTTGCTTTGAAACATTTTTATACAAATAAAGCCACCAGGAAATCGAGCAAACAAAATCTAGATTTTCGAAAAATAATATCTTAGAGATTCCATTTTGATATTTTTCTCGTTGTAACATGGATTTCTCAGTCTACTTCGTGACCTATCCCTGCACTCCACAGCCTTACAACCAGCGTACAAGGGCCACTCAACGAGAAGACACTTCACCATTAAGCCCGCGAACCTGCGCCAAGCTGCCATAGTTCGCAAGGTAGTATTAAAAACGAGTTAAATCCGTCGACAGTTTAGCAGCAAATAATTTGAAATGGCTAGATTTAAGGATCACACAACAAAAAATTCAAGGGTGAGCAAAACGGCGTTTCACATGTGGTCCTCACAACATATTTGTGCGAGCCGCGAGGCATATCAAATAAAAATATGTTTATATAAACTAAAGTCAAACCTTACCACTCTCCCCACCAATGTACAGCCCAAGAAATACTTCTACATTTTTTCTGGACCGGTAATAAAAAAGGTTGCGCATCCATTCGTTTTATAAACAATGACTTAAATTGTGTATAAGTTATAACCCCACAGATATATTAAACAATAGTTTGGGTATTTTCTTTATAATAATTGGGTAAGCACTAGATAAGATAATAACTAAAATTTCTGATACTTTTTTTATCATGACTTTAGTCTTGGGCCTTGCTATAATCGAAGAAAATCGCAAGTGGATGCACTATATTTCTATATGTCGCAGTATATATATCGCATACATTTACAATTTTCTTCTCTTATTCTTAATAGTTCAACTAAGACGATAATACTCCTGCACATAAATAGAAATAAATTTTGTCCGAGACTTAAAAAAATATCTTTAAAAGTCAGTATATTGCGATGGATTCTCTCAACAAAATCCGAAACAATAAATCGAATCTGGTCGAAGAAGGGAAACGAATGCAGTAAATACAATTCTTCGAATTGCATGTTATACAGCAAATCTCAGTCTTTCACATGATGGAATTTTCATGAAGTGATTACATCCCGCTTGTATTCCAGATGCGGGAAATCTATAAATCGCCGATGCTGGCGTCCCTGGACTTTTTTGATCCTCAAGGCAAAAATCAAATAACTAAAATCGTATAAATCCGTTTTCCGGACATACCGCACAAGCCACGAGAGAAACAGCACGAGAAAAACAAGGAGCAACGCGTCGCCTGCATTTCCACCCGCGTCTTCTACATCACTCCACGCAGCCATCCTGCCACCCGCCGCCGCCAAACAGAAACGGAAACCCGTGTCACAGCGATACAAACGCAGAGTGGGGGTAAAATATCGAAGCCAGGTCGCAATCCATCGCCTGCAGGATATGAGAACGATACGTTCGCAGATAAAGATTGGAAAACTTGGACCCGCGCGCGCAGAACTTGAGGCCGCCCCCGTGGAGACGACCGCGAGCAGCTTATGAACTGAAAATATACGGCAAAAACACAACCATAACTGACACGAGTCGGTAAGCTGCAATGAGACGATGTGATACCGAGCACTACAAGTCCATGCGCGGGGGGGGGGGTGTGTGTGTCTGGTCTGTCCAGTGGTTGTTTGCGTTTGGTAAATCCCCAGTATTCGCGGTTCAAGCGTATGCACATTTAGCAATAAATGTGAAGTGGTTGGATGGTTTGGGGACAAGGGTTTTGCAGGCATTGACCGACTATCGCACCCACTGCCAGTTCATAATTCACTTCCGATAAAGTGACTGTTTACGCGATTACTGATTAAAATGATGAACATCTGCTTCTTCCCGGCTTAAGTTGTACGCCAAATGCGAAAGATTAATATTTATTCAACAGCCCAGCGGAATGAAATTTGGTATTTTCAAGAGCTAATCCTCTAGTTTCTGATTGTGTAGCAAAAATATGAATAATTAAGAAATTGTTGGGAAAATAAGGTCAGACTAACTCCAAATATAGCAATATTATTCCGAATTATTCTGAATCATGAAAAAGTATTCTTTATTAAAATATAAAATGAAATTATGTAAAAATAACAGCATGTTATATGTTCATGGGTATGCCATATTAGAAGTAACCCGGAGCAGTCTCCACGCTATGCTATCGCATCAGCGTGTGTTTTGGATTATCAGAGACAAAGTGGTTAGAGTGGACGCATGTATCGCTTATAACTTGCCTTATTTTAAATAAGTATGGTCGGAAAACGCCGTGTTCAGTGAGGATCTGCGTTAACCAGAATCGCAATCACCGTGTTTCCGTTCTGCCCATTTTTTACGTCCGGGATCCACCGTCGGGTCCATCGAACTTTATTGCTGCTTTCACATCGCTCGTTCCATATTCTGTACATATCTGGATGTTGGTTGGAGGCTGTGTGGCCCTCGTTTGTATTACATATAAATGTGTTATATCTCTGCTGAAGCAATAGATCGGCTGACAGTACTGACGCAATAACTTCGGCTGCGTCTGTAGAGACAGTCTGGTAGGCTCTGGCTATCCGCAGGCAACTTCACCTAAGGGCTCTCCTCAGTTTGACCCTGTTTCTGGCGGTTGAAATACAGTCCACCCATGCTGGTGTGGCGTACAATAGCTTCGAAATCACCACAGTTGCCCGTGTGCGACGTGCAATATCCCCGCAACTACCCCAGTTGGGAAGAATCATCGCTATTTTCTGAGAGGCGTTCCTTGCTCTTGTTGTGGCATAAGTTATCTGCTTATTCCATCTGGTTCCTGTCTCCAGCATTACTCCCAGGTACTTTACTGCTTTACCTATGGGGATTTTATTACGTAATACTGTGATGTATTCGTCGCCCGAGCGTCCTTTACGCCTAGTGGAAAGCCATGCCGCTTCTGTCTTCTGCGGAGCAAGTGCCAAGCCACTAGTCCTCATCCAGGCTTGGACAAGTTCAATGGACCTGTTTAATCTAGCAAGAAGCGTTGCTCGTTTTGGGTTTGTTCCAACCAATACGATGTCGTCCGAGAAACCAATAGGTCTTATACCTTGAGGATATGGTAAATCGAGTACCGGGTCATAAGCCAAGTTCTAGAGTCAATGGCCTACTGTTCTATTGTTAAATAAAGTTTTAACGATCATAAAATGAAATGGTACTAATAAATTAACTATTCCCTATTTTATATTGTCATAAACAGAATTTTACTATCTCACCAGCTTAATTCGTCAAATACGTACATGTAAAATCGTGAAAATTTCACACTCAACTGGTTGAACTCAATGGATCTGCCAAACTGACTGCGCACGCATGATCCAAAAACGCCCGATAAAATACGACGTGCCACGTTGATATTTTGCCGACAGTTTTGTCCGAGTTTACGTCCTACGCTCATTTGAATGCGACCATATCGCGCCTACTACCCCAAGCCCGGTTTCAGCGGGCCTACAATGGGGCGTGATTTATCGCCGTGCAAACCCGACAATGAAGTACATCATGTAAAATGTGTAATGCATTGTGTAATTCCGAAAATGCGCTCATATTAATACCAGCGTACACCTATCTGGCAAATGTGTTCTACAAAACACGCACATTATATATTACAAAAAAAAAGGCTCGCCAGCAACCACCCACGCAGTCCACTAAACAACTTTTCAAGAATATAATAAAAGGCGCCACGGATGCAAACGCTCCCGAAGAGGGGACTATAGTAGCTTAACAACTTTTTAACTTTTACGCTAGCTTTTTTCATACCTCTCCAGAGACTCAAACTAGTTGGTCTCAAAGGAAGAAGAAAAAAAGCTGGAAAAGACCGCGTTGGGGATCAACATTAAAATCCTGATTACGTATTGTCCTGAGCACCCCTTGATCCCGTCGCCTCGGTGGTGAGCGATAACTATCCAGAGTATAGAGGTGCAAAGCGGAAGAAATAAATCAAATAGTTCCGGCCGCTCTTGCAGCGTGTGAAGGGAACACATCCCAGCAGACCAAAAAGTGCGATTATTAACTAAAGCAATCTGGTGTGGCATACGGCATAGTTGGCTCACTTATATAAAACCCGGCTGGCAGACGGCAGGCGCGAGAGTGTCGGTAGTTAATCCTGTCACGTACGAACCGCCCGAGCAATCTGTGGGGCGGCACGGCCCGCAGGAAGCCGGCCGGCGCGGCGATGTGAATTTCGTGGCGTCGATGGAATCGAGAGATTTTTCATAATACGATCGAAGCGTCGCTGAGCATTTTTTCTGCGCGGCGAGTTGCTGTGCATCTCTTCGATGGCAACCGATATTGTGCAATGGACGTGATTGGAATGCGCAAAACTAGACTCGATATTTACTACAAACTCGTCTTAAAATGCAATATGTGCGATCGAGTATAAAATGCTTTGATGGTATCAAGTGGTTTATTATCCTGCAGTCGGTAGAAAATGATTTGCAAACAAATTTAAGTAATTTTGAAGTTTTATTTCGTTTGAGAGAGTTGATTTAATTTTTTTTATTCATGGATTCATTTGTTGCATTTGCGCACAACTTCGTGTGTTAGTAACCCTATTAGAAGGTCGGTGCTACCTCCGCAAATATATGTGCTTAGAAGTAGCCGTAGGTGCAATGCAATGCCGAATCACCGCATGTAAGACCTATTTAACTGTGGATATTGTGCAATACAGATCAATGTATTAAAAGGAGATATTAAAAGTAGTATGAGGCTAAAGTGGACAACGTTTTTGTGGAAACACTATGAACTTTATTAATATAAATTATGTCCAAGCCCCGAAGAAAAGTGAGGACATAGAATCGGGGAAAAAGAAGAAGAATAACATATCCGCTGGAGAAGCACATTGGAAGGCAAAGAGGAAAAACGGAAAATAGTAAACAGAAAAAAGAGGGGTTAAGAAATAGTGTGAATTTTTGTTCGAAAATATTAACTGAACTTTAGATACGATCGAATAAATAGCCATCATGTATTAAACCATGCATTAGACAAGTTAAAATAAATATTAGTTAGTCTAATTAATTAGGTAAAAGTGAAATACGTCCAGGTATTAAGTTGTAGATCCTAATATAATAAAGTAGGTTAGAATAGATAAATATTATTTTATGTTGTATCAAATTGCTCTCTAGATCTTGAACCAAAACGCAACACTTGAGTGAGAAATTAACATTTCTACATCTCCAACGAGTATTTTCGAGAGAAAGGTCGAAGCGCCGACGTTGCATATTTATGTATCGCCTAATTGTTCCGTGAAGCGTGTTAAAAGCAACCCTCGACGCGCCCGCCTAGGCTCATTAGAGGTACGGTGGTGGTAGCCTATTTAGACTCCCACAGGGTGGCGGAGGTGTTGCTCGCGCCAGCACGTAGGTGGTTGCGCTATAAATTTATTTCAACCGATGTCTACTCGATATACAACCAGCCAAATGCTAGAATCCGACAACGGCCGAGGAAGTACATCTACTAGTCCCACATCCTTGCTTTGCATCTCTACCTAGGGCAGGGACAGCAAACAGTGCAGAATGGCAAATGGCAATGTTTTTTCGGAACGACCCATCCACCTGAAACACCACCCCCAGCGTAGTTTATTTGCACGCCAAAGTAAAAGTATGTACTCTCGTGGAAAATCGGGGATATTTGTGCAAGAGACAAGTGAGAAAAGCAGGCAATTGCAAGAGAGGATAAAAGTTTATAATTGCAAACGTGCAACAACGGATTCATCTCGCGAGCATCAATCAATTCATGCGGAGCCGGCGGCGGAAAAGCGCTTTGCTAGAAATTGCATGCCCCCTCCATTCGTCCTACCCCTTCACACAATTGGAACTGGTTGCTCGGTGATGATGTCAATATCGGATCTCGACTCTGTTTGAGTGGTCTCCCTTATTCCCCTGGTATATTTGATGCATCCAGTTCGGTGACAGCAAATATCCAAGGCGACAGATTGAATTAAATTCAACAATCGGTTGATTGGTATTAGAATGTCGGATGTTCACGTGTTAATTTCAAAATTCAATTCATCATCTCATCGAAACTCATCAATCTTCAAAAAAGCTCTACGGTGAGAGAGTTGAGACAATGCATATAGAATATGCCGTAATGCTAACAAGAATACACAATAGAAATTGAACTTCTACGGCTTAAATTTTACGCCGCAACATCAAAGAATATAATTAATAGGCAACTTTAATTACGCCGTAAATAGGATAGATTTTGTCATTCCTGTCGTGCGCAAGCGTTAAAAATATACCCCTGTAATTGCGTCACTGCGAGACAAATTTCTTTTGTCTGTCGGATTTAATTCTCCCCTTTGCGCGCATAATTGAAAAGTAAAGCCACAAAAGAATCCTTTCATCCACTCCGTACAGTCATGGTGGTACTGCTCGAGGTTCAGGCTAGACATCGAGCAAAAATATTGTCGATTCTAATAAAAAATAACGGCGCTCCTCTCGCACGGAAACGCCAGGCCCATGAAGAGAAGAAGAAAAAAGGATAGGCGGGCCACCACGCTTTGGGAAAAAAACGATGACTAATGCAAACACAAATGTTAATGGCACATTGAGCCTCTCTCACATTGTCTTTATCTTTTCTTCAAACAGTTTTAGGTCAAAGCTCGCTATAAAAAGCAGCCTATGCGATCTTTTAAACGCTCTCGCAATATTGACAAAAATGGACAAGGATGTCTGCAAACCGTCGTCTGAGGCGGTCGGAATTTACATCAGCAATAAGGGAAAAACGAGCATTGAATAGTCAAACGCATTTTCCATTTAAATAGGAAAATTGATGCCGTCTGGTAAAATTTATACGAACGCTACCTATGCAAATGTGGGAGAACTAACGAGGATACACTGCATCCATGCGAGAGAAGCGCCGGGAACGGATAAATTGTTGCGGTGCAAATGGTGTATGCTGGCGAGGCATTAGTTTCCCGACTTATCTTCAAATGCGACCGCCGTCGCTGCCAAGGTAGATATCGCTTTGCGTTTGCAGGCAACGGATATGCCCGATGCGACGGCGCTGAGTTGGGCGCAGTGTCACCGGAAAAAAGGGAAACGCGTTGCATTCAAAGCGACGCGATGGAGGTTTTCAACACGTTGCTGAATGGCGTGTTGGCGTGGGCGGGCGAGCATTGCTCGGCGACACCTCGCCGCCGCCGTCGCCAGAGCGGCATATGTGAGTACACAGATGCTGCGATTAGATGCGACACCATCGGAGGAATTTTTCTCCCCTAGGATTGCCATTGCTCCACTGAATAGCGGCCGGAATCGCTCGCAAATGGCACGCGGAATCACGTTCTTTCTAGGCCGGGGGAAAAAGATTAGTGGGTGTTGGGGAGAGAGGAGATCAAAGAAAAAAACTTCAATGTTTCTGTTTAAAAGTCGCAGATTGTTTTTGTTTAGCCAGATGAACACACTCCGTGCTGCCAAAGAAAGAAGAACATGATTCAAATAAGTCAGGATCGTTCATTCGAATTGAATATGTTATCCCGTACTTAGCAAATTAGGGAAGCGTAGGAAAGTTGGCAAAATGTAAGATCACATACTCTCATAGCCAGGAAAGGACCCTTTCTGATATTTTAGAAAAGAAGACGAATACTGTCAAAATGTTTGAGAAAATACTCGACATCAAGTTTGGCAAGTTATTACCTAAACTGACATCACTGTAAGAAATAAAGAAAAGGAAAAATGCAGCAACAATACGTTGAGGAAGGAAAACAAATGTTAAATATCAAAGTAGAATATGATGTGATACCATTTCTATTTTTGAATCGACCAAACAAGAAAACATCCAAATTATTTAAATGACACATAACTTGTCTAGATTGAATAGATTGACATCTGCTCTTTTACACCACTAGCTCCCAACCAACAAAATAAAGCGAATAGAAACGTTACAGAGTCTCTCAGAACAGCATTTGCTGAAATATATACAACACAGCTTGACATATTCTGCATGAATAAAGTTTGTTGCACTTCCAACTCATGCAGTCCTAACAGTCGGAGATCACAAGGGCCGAGAATGCGCTTGGTGCCTTTTTGCAACCGTCTCACACCCGATCCCAATCTCCCTGGCACGTGTAGACGCCGTTGGTGCACACCTTGCACAAACCTGACTGACATAACTCCAATGCGGGGCACTATCGCACCACCTTCAGCGTATACGCCCGCAACTAATAACCCTCTGACAGACACATATACCCAAGTGCCACGTTGGCGTCGCTTACTGGGGCGCATAATATGCGCATTACTTGCGCGTCGTTCGATGCGAATGCAAACGGAAAAAGACAGCAGACGTACGTGGCGTGTATGTGAATATGCACGCAGGCGGGTAACAAAGGCGCCCGACGATGCTGTCTCGGCGCAACGGAACATTTAACAAAGGACCCGTTGTTACCATGCGCGTTCGCCTGCATCCCTTGCTTCGATAGCAACCATGCCGTTCCTGAGCGCCAGTTGCCCGTTTCTGATCCCAGAGCAAATCGCTATCATTCCCGTCGCGCACATGTTAAAACACACCGTTCTACGTCACCACAAACATGTGTGAGACAATGTGATATTATTTTCGGTCACTAACCAGTATTTTACGCATACCTTTTCGTAATGTATACTTCAACAAATATGTTGTAAATATTGGGATGAGATTTAATCTTTCGTTCAATTCAGTTTTGGGTTAACCCAACCGTTCACATGCCAAATTTCATAAATACATCCTCTCTGCATTGAGCAGAGAGGATGTATCCCCTTTTGTATGGCTGACACGGTGAGTTGTCACTAATTCCATACATGTAAATTTGCTTGTTGATGATTCATGCCGCGCAATAAGTACTGTAAGCTCTGACATGATTGACATGTAGCATTCCTCAATGACCTGGTATAGGTCAATTGCTTCTCTGAACACTGGTCACACTATACTACTACTGATCATTCTACATTGATCAACCACCCTTCCTCTATTCCCATTAAAGGCGAATCCTTTATTTTGGGTAGGTTTCTAACTTGGCCCCAGAAAAACTATTTTTTCTATAACCACCGCAGATTTCAGTGTGGTTATCGGAGCGAGTAGAGATGACCACAATTCCGACTTGAATCAGGGATTCCCCTGCATGGTAACCACCTATCAAAGTAACTGGTCTACTGTACTCCTCAGGTCAGGTTTGATCAGATCAATTAAGATTAGTATACATGATTACTTGAAATTTCAGCATATTCCAACGGAATTAGTCTCGCCTGAAATGATTTTCATGTAACGGATTTACAGTTTGAACTGATTTTCAACACCCTCACCACGAGAGAATCTATTTATATTTCACTAAATTTCATGTTATACATGAAACTATTCATAGAAGACTCAATAAAATGCAGCGAGCATTTCCATCAAAGCCTTTGACCGTGCATTCTATTACGCCCTTCGCGAGTCATTCAGGCGCGCTATAATTTAGGCATGCGTCACATATGTGACGTGCAGTGCACTCGATCCATCCGGCCGAATTGAGTTGACGGCCAATGCACAGGCAATCCGCTTCGTGGCCCACATCCGCTCACCCCCTCTCAAACCAAAATACTCTCCACCTCTAAACACCACCACCGTATTACCGTAAACTAATGCCGAGTCAGTTAGCTGTCGAATGATGATGGCCGGTGAATGGGGTGAGGCTGCTTAGTAGGCTATTGGTACGCAATGATAACACTTCGGTTATCAGGAATAACATGGTGTTATTGTATTGGGCACGCGCATTTAATGATGCACGAAATTACATAAGTAATTAGGCCTGAGCCATTAGCAGCCGAGGTGGTTAATTCTCCATTAATTACGTTCTATGAATACGTGGACAACAAAGACTTTGGCAGATCCTAGATATTCTGACTATTGGACTGTCAAACGAATGCATTCAATCAAGAATGTTGATATAAATTCGGTTATATGAGCCAGACATCAGCATTATTTCGGGCTTTAGTTAATCTTTGTTTAATTAGAAGATTTCTCCTGGTTAGGTGCAATAATGGATAGATAATAATCTGGTAACAGGTTTGCACTATCTATAATACTATAAAAATTCTACTTTTAAAGTTCTTAGAATCACCAAAATCTCTTAGGATTTATACTCTTAAGCCAACATTTTAGGAAATAGTGGTTCTGCTTCCCAATATTTAAGCAATGCAGGTGAAGATTGGTTAAGTAGAACCGATACCTTTGTCGACCGTTAGCTATTTCGTTCAATAGAATAACTATAGGCTATTTTAATATAGTATACACGTAGCACTCACTAGGTCGTACTTCTTGTTAGTGTATGTTTAACAGTCAATTCTCGTCGAAGGAACTCTTACAATTACCTCCTAATAATATTTGAACTGATACCAATGAACTGGGGTGTAAAAACGAATTAAAAAAAACCTATAAAACGACGTTATGAACTCATTTTGTTACTATTTTAGTATAACCACGACTTATGGTATCGGAGGTGTAACTTTGGAAACGTTACCTAAATGATGACGATTACATTTTTTTGTAATTAGGCTTTTAAAGGAAATGCAATCAGTGCCGCAGCCGAGCTGATTAATTCTCCATTAATTACGTAATTACGTACGCTTTAGTAGATCCTAGATATTTTGACTATTGGCCTGTCAAACAAATGCATTAATC
>WSZQ02070499.1:0-23159 GCA_019419845.2 Weissflogia rhopalogaster
TATATATCGATATTTTTTTGCCATGTCTAGTGTTCCCTACTCTTTTGTGAGTATTGAAGTACTTTTAAATGACAAATACTGGGCTATAATTAAACCATGCGCGTATACCAAAGGACAATAATAGCATTCTTTGATCAAATCCAGCAGTGAATGTTTGACGAAGATCCACATACAAATGCTGGAATAGCAGGAATACTATTTAACTGGGATGGATGCACGTTTATTGATATATGATTCTTATTATGACCTGAGCCTTCTATATTCTTCGTATTATTCGTAAGATATGATAAGTTACTACCAATTTTATTGCTTTAATTCATCGTGTGCATCGCGCATTTTTATATTTCATCGGCTAGCGTTAACGTGTTCTTGTGCCGTATGCTATTTCTTACAAGGTGATGCCTATTACGTCTATTATCGAATCGCATTATGCGCGCCTTTTTTACGTCTCGACTTTTTCCTGCATTCACTTTTGAAGGCATTCATTTGAGATTGATTTATTATGATTTTAAGTCGTATTTAATAGGCATATTCCATACAGGCAAAGGTATGCACGATTACATAACGCAATAAATGGCCCTTTTTGTACACTATATTACTAATTACGTGTACGCATGTTGACGTATCGAGTTGATGTCTCCACCCCTATGGATATCGGCACTGAATTGTCGGCGAACCAATGTGTGGTCGAGGCACTGGACTATTGTGTGCATGTCCAGCGTGAATGCCCACGAATGTGGCTGTCATTTCGGTAACAAATAATTGCGTTTTTACGGCTTATGTCTTACATTACCGCTTTGCGACAACAATGGCACGGACTTATAATTATCCATAAATTACACGGTGCGTACGTGCAGTCGCGCGCAGAATGTAAATATTCCGTCAATTAAAGTTCGAATTGCCCAAACACAATTAAATGCTTATAAACATATGCAAACATGTGGCCGTCATACAAGCGCTTTAAAACGACGATATTTTTCGCAAGAAGCGCGTGAGGGACGGTAAGAATGTTTTGCCAATAAATTAATTGATAAAATGAGCGCGGCAATAATCAATCATCGTATCAGATCTGTGTTTCAATTCTAGCAAGAATTCTTTCAAGGATGTGTGGATTTACTTAGCTGAATTGAAAGAAAATAATTATTAATCCATTAGGATTTTCCTCTGGTGGGAATTTATTAAACACTTAATAATATGTGCACATATCTTCAGTTTTTCCAAATAGGTTTATTGGAATATCCACAAACATTCTCGAGCGAATTTCGGTGGTTCTAATTTCTCTGAAGCATATGTTGCTCGTTTCTTTCTAGGTTCAGCTGGCGCGTGAAAGACGGTATTGAATGTTGCAAATAAACTAATTGTTAAAAAGAACGGAGAGATCATCAATCATCGTATCAGATCTGTGTTTCAATGTTAGCAACAATTATTTCAAGGATGTGGGGATTTACGTAGCTGAATTGAAAGAAAATAATTATTATTCCATTAGGATTTTCCTCTGATGAGAATTTATTACACACTTAATAATATGTGCACATATCTTCAATTTTTCCAAATAGGTTTATTAGAATATCCACAAACATTCTCGAGCGAATTTCGGTGGTTCTAATTTCTCTGAAGCATATGTTGCTCGTTTCTTTCTAGCTTCAGATGGGGCGTGAAAGACGGTATTGAATTTTGCAAATAAACTAATTGTTAAAAAGCAGGGACAGATCATCAATCATCGATCATCGTATCAGATCTGTGTTTCAATTCTAGCAACAATTATTTCAGGGATGCGTGGGTAAACTTGGTTGGATTGAAAGAAAATACTACATTTGTATTAGAAATTATCGAATATGATCATATATCTTCAAATTTTTTTGGAATACGTTTCTTGGAAAACTCGATTTCCAATAAACGAGCATTTTTTGTTTTTGACTTCTCTGTCCATTTTGCCGTCGTCTTTCTAGCTCATTGTCAGTTATTTTGATGAATTAGTATGCTTGATGTACTACTAGTCACGGGATGAAAATGAAGCGACAGAAAATTATTTTTTATTACTGCTAACAATAGAATTAAATGAACCAAGATAGTGGTGACTCGTAGAAATGGGCTCCAACGATTTTAATATGAAGATGAACGAGATTAGAAACATGCCAGTGAAATGAAATCAAAATTGAAAAATAAGAAGCAGGAAAGGCAATGTGCAGTACCACGGCAGAAAACGATTGTACTACATTTCAAAGAACTTATCGCGTACAAGTTTACTTTCCATTGTGATGACTCTGGTTCGGGTCAAGAGCAAGACTTATTTGTGTATTGTCACCTTTTCGAAAACTCAACGCGATAATCTGGCACTCATTGGAATGGTGAAATTGAAATGTGAATGAGTCGCCGTGCTGTTTGCCAGAAAACCACTAGTTGGCGAGTACTTGCTCTACTCTGATCGACGAGCAAGTGATTTTTGAAATGCGTGCACACTCCCGGCGCCGGCGGGCGTATGGTGAACGAAGTGAAACACAGTCCGCGCGGAATCTAATGTTAAGGTACGCACGCAGGAAGGTGACTCAGTCGACTCGTGTCCTGCTTATTACGGCTGCGCGTTCGGCGTTCCTGCGGCGGGCGTCGCCATCGATGGCCCGCCGAGCGTTTTACCGTAAGCCCAGGCCATGCCTCAATACACAATCCACCCACGATCCTGGTGAGCATGGCGTTATTTTGACGAAAATTTCCCTTGCGCCTTGCATTAATTCGATAGGCGACATTAAATCGGCGATTTATCGCGATTCGTCGCGACGGACACACGTGCGCAGATTAGCAACACCAACAAGAACAGCAATCATTTTGAATATATTTACACACTACTAACCAATTTTTGAGCAGCTCCGAGAATATACAAACAGGAAATTGTTCTGTTTCGATAAAAAATATCTGATCTTCAGTGACTCTGTTTTATTTATTGTTAGTTCCTTAATTGCTTTTCACATTATTTAAGCTTTTTGAAGTAAACCTCTTGGGAGTGGGGAAGTAAACTGGGAATGCATTATGTTTTTTGGTAACATACATGTCAGAAACTAACATTCCTATTTTAATATTTCTTTCTGCCCGTCCGGGTAGCTTAGTGGATGGCACCTTGGCATATCACGCCAGCGGACGAGGCTCGAGTCCTCGGGGCGGGCATCACACAATGTGATTATTTTTCACACAACAATTTCACACACTCACCCACGCACATACACACACATTGTGTGAAGTTGAGAGTTTGAGGTATTTGAATCTCGTTCATACCTCAAACTTTAAAACATCAACTGCTGAGCTAACGAGCAATAACAAGCATACCGATGCGACGGGAGTCAGTAAATTCACCACTGTAAAATCACCGCTGGTAAATTCACCGCAACGAAAATTCACCGCTGCTAAAAATCACCGATAGGAAAATTCACCGCGGAGCCATTGCGCCTATAGCGGATATTACTCCGTAAATAAAAGTATTACGTCCATATATAATTAATTTTTCTTAGCGGTGAATTTACGACGGGGATTTTACAGCGGTGAATTTTCGTAGATCCCGATGCGACATGTGTCCGAGCGTGAAATAAATATGTTTCGGTTGAGCTAGTAAGTGGCTATTAATTTCATATTTACATATTCTTTTCAAAACGAAGCAATACCAACAAAAGAAGCTCGCTTCACATTTCACGATCGTATTCGGTCATTTTAATAATCCGAAAATATCCCTCGGCCGCCTAAAAACGAAAGCAATCGTAAATCGTGATCAATTTGCATCTATTTGCATTGCTAATTATACATAACCGTGTATTTTTGCATTTTGATATTCTGTGACACTTTCAGATGATTACAATAGTGTATTTTATCTCATAAATAGAATACACGTTAACCAGCCGTCCGTGGCATTGCTGAACATAACGCAACAAATCGACTCACCGCAATTAGCGCTCGAAATCTTAATATTTAACAGGGACACCTATGCGGTCGGGCGCAATAATTTACAGCTCCATCGCTTGCTGTGCCGCTGTCCAGTTACTACAAGTTCGCACGAGACGCGAGTGGAATATAAGCGTCCATGCATCGCTTCACAAATGGGTTACATTAGATCGCGGCGAAAATGCATTCTCGCTGCTGCGATTTTTGCGCCTGCGTTTCCTCTCCTAGTTTATTGGGCAGCAGTTGCGCGTTCTTCGCGTGGCTTGCACACTTTGTGTCTTTCCTAATTCATCACCCAGATCGGCTGCGGTGTCGCAGCATCGCGAAATCTCGCGAAATGCCAGTCGCCGTTCGCTAAGTTGTAATGCGTGCATTTCATTACTTCGTTTCGCGGATTGTGATATCGATGATTTCGACACTTGATTTCTTCACCCAAGTGGTAAACATCATCAAGTTGGTTCAACATTACTATGACAAAACTTTTTTTTTAATTGAAACAATAAATAGTATATACATAAAATATATAATATATAATATGTTAATATTCACCCCGTACCCAGAACTACCTGTTGTGGCATATCAGATTGTCAGTTTACGCTGTCTTAGATTGTGTAACCCATATACGTTACACACATATACTGCGCCTGCCTATCAAAATCTCATTGCCACGAGTGTCGCTTTTACGGCGCCGCAGCCGCTTGTTGAGTGGGGAGACCAAGTGGTCACCCATCCAACGCCCAGCTACGTCCGACGGTAAATCAACAAAATCATAAAACAACAAAAGTATAACAATCAACAATTAAATTTAAATTAATATGTTGAACTATATGCGAATTTGCTATACAATTGCGTGTGGAAGAATCAGCTCAGGTATAACCTACAAAATCAATATGTTCAAAACATACGTCAAAACACATTGACCACAGATCATATGATGTCGACGCAGTTTTCCTCTGTTATGATTGGATGCTATTTAGACATGCGTATTGCACACTTGGACCTGCGGTGCTAACCTATATGATAATTTCAATGCTCTTTCATATAGTTGTCTAGTTCTATTGGAATCAATTCAGACTCTCAACTGTTGGTATATGTGTATTACGTATATGGTGTAACCCGTTGGTCTTCCTTGGTCTTCTCAATTAATATTTCTTTTATATAAGAAATGACGACGTTCCAATGTATTTCTTGTTCTATCATGAGCGGTATGATATCCTCCACAATTAACGTTCTCTTTAGCACTTTTTCAGCTGATAGCTTCTTGGATTTCCACCTCCTGCACGAGAAGCAGGTGTGTTCAGCAGTATCGGTTTCTCCGCAATAGAAGCATTCGGGGGGTTGCTCTCTTTCCAATGCGGTATAGGTACTCCCCGAAACACCCTTGCCCCGAGAGTAATTGAGATAGCCAGTAGTTTCCCCATGTTTTCGGCCGATCCAGATCTCTATACGAGGAATAAGCTTCCTTGTCCATTTACCGCTAGTGCTCTCGTATTTTGGAACAATTAAAATTTGGCAGTTTGGCACGCATTTTTATGTGGCTTAAATAATCAGAATAAAATTAAACCAACTGCGCAGGCAAACTATTCTTGAGTAACATGATCACAGTATGTTATGTCTAAAGGGCGCAAATGGGTTGCTTTCTCCCTCCCTTATTTAGAAAGTTCCATCATTAACATGTTAGGAAGCGTCGATATATGCCGAATTATACCAGGAAATTGCCGATTCTCAAATGTGTTTCAACAAGTTTCTAAATTAATAATTCATGTTCATACAAAGGCATGCTCGCTTTTTGGATCATCCACTAGAGAATTGCGAGGACGATAAGGGAGACGGGCCATGTGAGAAAATTTGTTAAATTTGTTAAAAAGTGTTCAGAACAATTTGCTAATGACTTTTGACAATGCTTTAAGGCGAGCTGGGACGATATTAAGACAGCTTACAAATATGAAAGGTCACTGTTATGTCGAATTATGCAATAATTGATTGATGAGCATATCACAGTAAAATCAAAAAGTTGAAGATGACATCTTCGGTTTTTTTCCGGGGACATCCGATGATACACTTTGGGTATTCAACAAATCAAGTAAATTTGTTTGTTATAGATTCTTGCTACTTTGAGTATACTGAGGGCACGAGTCACTCCGTCAAATTCACGGATGGATTGTTCTTTTAACTGTTAATGTCAAAGGATTTGTTACAAATTTATAAAAATCTATATGAAGAGATGTTGGGTGATTTAAACTTTTTATTGTTCACGAATTGACCGAGAGGTATGACTTAAGATGATGGTTGGCATACGTGCATGTCTTGAGACGGTTGTTATTATACTGTTGCAAATGCGGCGAAACAATTAGAACAAGCCCTGTTTCTCTATCCTCGCAGTCAGCACACCATGCATATTTCACACCTTGCAAAAATCTGTTTATTTGTATAACTATGCGGGCTTACAGCTGCCACGAGGATCGAGAGAGGGACATGTTGAACAAATAAAATAATGAAGTGATATAAAGAAAATAATGAAATACGAAAAAATATGAAATAAATCGCATAAGTCTAAAATAGCCGAACACTATATAATAAATGAATACATACTTTACAAAAACTAGTTGTTTTATTTCATTAAAATAAATTAATAAAAAAATAGATTGTGTAAGTTGCATACTTAAGGGTAATGGGGTAAGCTGGTGAATACGAGCCTAGAACGTTAAGTTTTTAAGTTTTGGCGACGTATATCTTGGAACTTAACAAATCGAGTTTAATTTTTCTTCTTTTTAAGGTGTGTTTATTTGAGACAGGAAAAATTTGTAATTAAAAAAACTCAAATTTTTCTTGCCGTTCGGGTTTTCATTTGAGTCGTCCATATGAGGTGATAATAAGTTCTTATATGTCGAAACCCAAAATTCTTCTACATAGTCTCTTGTATCTGGCGCCGGCAAAACCAGAGTAATGCAATTGAAATTCGAATCAATAAACCGCTGAAATCACGCGACGCATTTCTTAGACCAATTAAAAACAAGGCGTAGGCATTCTAAATCTATATATTCTATGAACATGAGCTTAAAACTTAGTGAGAAAAAAATTGCACTAATCAAAATCATCTGTCCAGTGTTACAGGGATTTGTAAGACGTCATTTTAACGTTTCATTTCCATTCTGTTCTCATCAGCGGTTATCATTAGTTTCTTTTTAAATTAGGTTTCTTCATACAAGTGGTAAATATCATCAAGTTGATTAAAAATAACAATGAAAAATCCCGTTTCGGAACAATTATAATTTGGCAGTTTGCCACAAAATTTAATATGGCCAAAATAGTCAGAATTAAATTTTATACCCATGCACATTCGTCTTTTTTTATATAAAAACCATCAACTTTGCCCAGTCGTGCCCTTTATCATCTGAGACGCCCATATGAGTTTATCATAATTCTCGCCAGTTCAAACCCAACATTTTTCTACTTAGTTAGCATAGTTTATTGTATTTGGCGCCAGCAAAATCAGAGTAATGAAATTTGAACACGAAGGGCAAGTATGTCACAATCATCCCGGACAGCATGAAAGCTACAGCGTTCAATCGCCGGCTTTGAAGTTGAGGAGGAAATTGTAGGTCACAAGTGCCGAGGAGCGCACTGGAGAGTGTGTACGCGCGCGCAAGCTTGCAACTCGATTGCTCGCATTCCAGAGAGCGCATACACGGCGGCTCAACGTACTCGCGACGAGTGCGCAACACTTCGCGAACGCGAGTTCCTCCGTCTTCTGCTCTTCTTGCACGAGACTGAAGCCACGCCAGGGCAGACCATTGCCATGCGCCCGCGATTCACCGCTACCCATGTGACTTTGCGCATTGCGTCCGATCGCAACTTTGCGTGGACCATCCTCTTCAGACCGGAATGCCAATAGCGTTTATTAGATTCTCGAGCGCGGGAATGTCAGTGTTCAAACATCAAAATTTTGCGTTATCCATATTTTTTGCCTCTTCGATATCTTCGATATTAAAATGTCAATATTTACCGAATTTAATAATATTTGAATTAAATAGAGTCACCAATGTAGTTTACTATTGATGTATTTTTTAAAGTACAATATTTTTATAAATATTTATCAAATATTATCAAAAGTTAAATGTATCGATGTGTATCATTCCAGAAAAATATTTATCGATATTACCGCGATTTATATTAGACATGCCCGAAGAATGCTTTGATCTTAGCACAACTTTTTAAACGGGGCATTACATTGGAAAGTACTAATTATTGAATCGAATGTATTACTCTAATGAAATTAACACCGTTTATTGCAAATTCACAGACAAATTCATTGGTATTAAGAACTTGAAAATTCCTCAAGTTTTACTATATAAAATATGCTAAGGAACATGTAATTATTCCCATAAGGAATACATTGGGACAATACATAAATAAAAAAAGAGGTTTGCCAGAAAGGTTCGATGATTCTTCGCAGGCTGATAGGTAATTTCACGACAATTCTAAATTTATATGTTATATTGGATTTTTGGCAATTTAGTGTGAAGTTTGAATTATATATTTGAGAGAAAGTACTTAGTAATGATTTTTCCTAACTCATTCACACAACTACTATCATACAGTCTTGTTAGGACCACCCCAGACTAGCTAGTATTGACATATCAAAGAAGAACATGTAATCATTTAACACAATTAATGAATTTTACAAAGAAATTAATTGATTGAAATTGAAATTTAGCAGGGAAAGAAAAAAATTGAAGCCTCCGACCGGGTTTGAACCGGCGACCTTTGGGATACCGGCCCAACATATATTCTTAAAGTCAGCCAAGACATCGCGGCAAAAGGAAAGAGTTAATTCGAAGTACCAGGTCGGGTTTCCGGAGTCTCCGTGGCGCAGTTGGTAGCGCGTTAGGCCGGTATACCAAAGGTCGCCGGTTCAAACCGGTCGGGGGCTTCAAATTTTCTCCTTCCCTCTTAAATTTCAATTACAATTAATTAATTTCTTTGTGAAATTCATTAATTGTGCTAAATGATTACATGTTCTGCTTTGATATGTCATTGCTAGCTAGTCTGGAGTCGTTCAAACAAGACTGTGTGAATAAGTTAGGAAAAATCATTACTAAGTACTTTCTCTCAAATATATAATTTTAAATTTGTTTTATTTTTGAATTTAGATCGTGAGTTTCTGCTTTTTATTGAATTTTAAATAAGTAATTCGAATGATCGCTCAAAAAACGCGCAGATAGTGTTTTGCCGGCTTTAAGCACTTAGTAGATAGCAAGATCGATCGTTTTCATTGTTCCAGTTTTCATCAATTGTTAAATTTAGACATATTTGTTGATATATAGTTAATACCATTACCTCTATCTTTCATTTTTCTTTGGTTCAAGACTAAACACTGCAATAAAATATAACATTATCCGACACAATCCAGACTTAGTTTATTAATATTTATGTCATGTTTGGAACCTACAGATATGTAATTAAAAACTGCTTTAGTATGTCAAATCAACTTTTTTTTATTTTGCCCGACTTTCGACCACGTGAAATAGTTTCCCATGATTATGTTCCTCTCCTCTTTCTTCTCTTCCAGTACTCCTTCATTCTTTCTCCATGTTGCTTTTCCTTCTTCTGTTCATTTCGCTCCAGTTCTGTTCAGAGAAATTTTCATCATGCACTATGGATAAGGTGGATAGGTGTCCTTTCCATAGTTATAACTGAGATTGTAAGTCCCAGAGTGTTGGTTCGTTCATCCGCTCCTAACATGGAGACAGCCGATATTTGCTGTCGATCACTATGAATCAGACGCAGCTTGCAAGTTTTGGTCCGCCCCGGGTATTTAATTTCTCCGGTACCACTCATACCTGGGAGGCATTCCCCTATCCGCCACCTTGGGAGGCGCCCTATGGAGTAGAAACCCCCCACGGTGATTTTTACTATTTTAATTTAATTTGATCATTTTGATGTAAGTTTTCAATTGGAATTGACGGTAGTTAAGTAATATTTGATCGCATCGACACCTCATGACGTCCCCTTCGCTTGCCACTTGTCGCTTTAACAAAGCAAACATGCCGCCGAAGATATAGCAGAAGCGCTAGCTAATTTAATTAAACATATTTTTGGTCAATCATTCGAATTACTTATTTAAAATTCAATAAAAAATAGGAAAACACGATCTAATTTCAAAACTAAATTAAATTTGAAATTGTCTTGAAAATACCTATCAACCTGCGAAAAAAGAATCGCCGAACCTTCCTGATAAACCCCCTTTTTTGGATTTTTATATCGTCCCAATGTATTCCTTATAGGAATAATTACTTTTTCATTTGCATATTTTATATAGTAAAACTTGAGCAATTTTCAAGTTCGTAACACCAATGTATTTGTTTTTCACTTTGCAATAAACGGTGTTAATTTCATTTGAGTAATACATTCGGTTAATACATTTAAAATATTGTGTTAGCTCTACTATTTTGTTGTGCTAAGATCACAGCGGTTGTCCGAAGCCTACGTGCATGATGGCACTCTACTCGTTGAGGTTTGAGCCATCGCTGTCGAGAAGCATCGCCGTCTGCGTCTCGCAGGTCGCAAAGAGCACATGCCTGCTTGCTGCCCTGTCCGTAGCTGCTGCGACGTAGTATCGCAGGTACCAAACAGCAGCAGCACGCGGCTACTTCTTCGTATTCCGTCGATGTGTGGTGCTTGCATTTTCATGTTTTTCTTCTTGTCCGGCCCCAGCGTGGCTGCGTGTTCCTGCTGCACACGGCCGCACAACCACCGCGCGTCTATTGTACACATATACGGCGAATATCGCTAATGCAAAGCAAAACCAAAGCACTTAAGTCGCAGAAGGCGAAGAGACGAAGAGCGACGCGCAGCATTGACCAAACGCACACGCATATATGTATGTATGTATGTATGTACGTATATATACGTGTGCCATGAATATAAGGAGCTGAGGCGCTGCCTTGTTGTTGATGTTGGCTGATGAAGTTTAACGACCTTTTTCGATTGCAGCCGCGTTTTGTTTCGTATTTCATCCACGCTGTCGTAGGTAACGTAACGGCCGCGCAGGGTTCGTTCTTGACGCCAATGGGTTTGCGCTCGCGGTTGCCCGATACACCGGCGGTGGTTGCGTGGTTCGCGGCTTGTCGAACTTATTAGGATTCCGTAATAACTAAGGCCTTGTTCACACTCAGCGCGTGACGATTTGCCCCTGGATAGAACCACATGCAAGTAAATGAATGATTTCAAATTAAAAGCGAATGACTTCTCTCTTGAATGCTGATCGATCTCGTTGGTGGTATACTTAAAATTATTAACCCAAATACATAAAATTTGAGGCTGTTCTAGGCACTTTATCGATATGAACCCAAGAAGCGAACAGTACGATTTTGTACCAGAGTGCAGATCTGGGTATATCAAACAGAACAGGCTGAAGGCATGTGTTTTGACCAACCTTTGGACTTTATTCGCTGGCAGAGTGAACTCTCCTCGTACAATGCGAATGTGCTCTGAAAACGCCCTAATGCGTGAACGGCCAGTTTCTCCCAGTTCGGGAGCAATCAATGAGAGAATTTACAGTAAATGAATGAGACAATTTGTGAGATTACCATGTTAGGGTGGCCAGCACATAAGAGTTCACCGTTTAAAAATTTCCTACATAAACAATCTGAAGATAATTGTAGGGAATACTGATAAAACAAATGATGTGATTAAAATTCCTTCCAAAAGTCAAATATAGCACTAAAAGACACTCATGGGTGCAACATTAATCTATTTAAATAATATCCAGCCGTGTTCTGTGTTTCTGGAAGATTCAGATTCAGATTTTTACTACCAAATCAATAACCACATGGCAATGCCTATCCACCAATTTTATTATCCAAGATCAAACGAATGCAGAATCTTATACCTGGTGAGTTTTTTTAACGTGAAAACTTTAAATATCTTGAGAAATAAGCCCTCTATGAAAAAATTGTAGGTAATCAAAAAGTGACCATTCCACGGGAGAAAAATGATCATGTTATACTCTCCCCGCTTTCAAAATTACCCCATCCTATTCACTGGGAGTGTGGGTATGCCACGATCATTTTTCTCTCATGGAATGGTTATTTATTACTTATTTCTCGAGATATTCAAGTTTTCACATTAAAATACTCACCCGGTATATTGCAAGAGCAATAGATCAGAAATATGGGAATGTTTATAAACCACACTAGGGAAGTTCCGTCTGCAAAATTCTGGGGTTCTCGTGGGAAGATAAAGCTGTGGGAGCTAACAGGAGTTATTATAGAACGTTATAAGCTCAAGAAACACCTCTAGTGATCTGGCATCACCCCATACTACCCATGGTACCAGTAGTGCAATAGATGAGGACACCGCGCCAGCTACTTATGGAATATTGAATGT
Source organism: Weissflogia rhopalogaster (assembly GCA_019419845.2). Taxonomy (NCBI): domain Eukaryota; kingdom Metazoa; phylum Arthropoda; class Insecta; order Coleoptera; family Staphylinidae; genus Weissflogia; species Weissflogia rhopalogaster. The sequence continues at coordinate 12,316 of WSZQ02070499.1, forward strand.
ATTACCTTGTTCGTTTTTTCTAAACCAAATATAAAATACCAAACGAGTATTGTAAGAGCCTTCCATAGGACAATGGGTTTGTTTATTTCAATACATGTAAACAATGTCCTTCAAGGGTGACCATATGACTTTGAATCATTCAGAGACACAAAGATCTCGGGATGATTCAAGGGTATATGGTCACCCTTCAGAAGGTCAAAACCAAACCAAATTAATAACAGCATCAGCAACAGTAAGAAAGCAAAAAAAGATAAAGGATACAAATAAACATGAAAACGCACTGACTGGACAGCCCGCGAGGAATGCAATCCCATGGGCGCGATGACCTTTAGCCTTAAATTTCGCGAAATGTGGATCGTAATCAGGGCTCCGGCGAAGATAGCAAGTCTCAGGTACACGCACAACACAAATTTCAGGTTTTTCGGCTCTGTTCGAGCCTTTGTTGCCGTGTGTGCGCGCGGATGGCACAAATTGCCGGACGCGCGCGAATTCCTGGGATCTGGGTGGTGTTGTTTATTGGGGGCTTCGAATTTCGACGCTGGCCCATCTGGTGACCCCGCGTGCGCAGCACGGCAACTCGCGTCTCGGGCGTGCGATATAGGTGAGGAACGGCGCCACGCGCGCACTAAAACGCATAAACGATTTAAATAGCTTTCGCGACGGGCCGTCCGAGATGACCTTGCCGATTGCGAACTCGATGAACGCTGTAGAGGAGGGTGGAGAGAGGGGAAAGGGTACCGCGAGATGCGACGCAAATGAACGTGATACGGTCGAACCACCCTCTTTTCGCAATGCATTTCACCACTTGTCGCCCAACCCATAATTTAAATTTGCACCAGGACATTTTCGACGCGCGCCAACTACGACGTCCAGCAACGACTTCTCATAGGCCGCCTATAAAATCAGATAACGCGGGCGTGTGCGAAAAAATCGGCCCGCGGCAAGCACGCGAATGACGAATGGAAGGTATTGTGATAATGCGTTATTAGCATTTCCACCCTTCAATTTACGCCTCTCGTGTGTGTGTGCCGTTAGCAAAATTCCATTTTATTATCTTCTTTGTATTCTTTTTCAAAATTAAATGTTTAACAAAAAATATATATTTCGCCTTTCGGCATATTCAGACGTTTTTTTCTTCTTCTTTTTTTATGAAACATTAAATACCAACAGTTAAAAGACACAATAGTTGAAGTAAACAACTTTCAAAGCTATTAACCTAGTTAACCTAGGTTGCCGACCACTGACTTAGATTGTTAAAATAGGCAACTTTTTCAGCTAAATTTTCTCCTCTTAATTTTCAGGAAAACAAACAAATTCGTTGTAACTACAAAACCACAAATGTTTGTTAGCCTTTTCTTACGGGTTTTCTTAATGTGTTTTCGGGTGTAGCACCTGTGATTTACATATCTTTCATGTCACATATCCGATTTTTGCGATTTTCTACGCAGCCTACAGAGCGGAACAAAGATACGGAACTTGGCTTAAGTTGAACCATATTCGAAGGGACAATTCGAAACATACTAGAAATGATACAGTGGAATATATACTAACATCATTTCATGTATTTCCAAAAATAGAACCAAAATAAAAATGCCGTAATATACAATGAAATGTATGAAAAATGTCGAAAAATTTAAAACAAATAACGGATTAAGACAGGAAGGCGGGTTAAGTCCTACTCTCTTTATATATGGACAAAATAATCAAATAAACACAAAAAAAACTAATATCAGTAGATCATAGAAATATGTTTCCAATAAAGGACTGAGAAGATGCTTTTGCAGATGATGTTGTATGAACAACAAACAGTGAAAAAACATTGCAAGAGGAATTCGATACATGGAAAGAAACACTGAAAGAATACAAAAATGAAACTTAATATAAACAAGACAAAAGTGATGGCCATAGGCGAGAAACAAAAAAAAGGCGAGATGAAAGACAAGTAAAACAAATTTGGCAAACGAAAGCTGCAATAAATAGAAAAAGAAATAGACCCAGAAAAGAGTGGAACAATATAATACAGCAAACAATAATAAAAGAAGGAATAACGATAACCGAAGCTAAATAATTAGCCACAAATAGAAAAAGATGGAGAAATTTTGTAAATTCCGATTCCCCGAGGTGGGCAATCCACCGGGTGAATATTATTCACCCACAACATACCACAAACACTTACAACATTAAACATTCAACACTCAACATATTAAACATTCAACTCTCAACATTCAAAACATAACAAATACAAAAATTGTAAACACACAAAATATTATTCTACAACCTTTTCTACCACATAGTGGTGTAAGGGGTTAGTAGTAACTTTCACCCGGTCCGATCTGGTCACGCTACTGATGGTACTGCTCTGAACTATTGTGCATATGTTTTTTTCCGTTGCAAGCGAATCGCCCATCCGTCATTCGCGTTTTTACCGCGAAATCAGAAGTTCGCGGACGGCGCCACAGCTGCTTGTTGAGTGGGGAGAACAAGTGGTCACCCATCCAACGTCTAGCTACGTCCAACAAAAATAACATGTAATAGAAATAGAAATTGACACTTGAATAGAAATTAAGAAATACTAGAAAATTAAAAATATTGATCGGCTCCACACGCCACGAAAAAAATCGCAAAACACGGGAACTTACTTATTTGCATTGACCTGATTGTAAGTGATCTAAGTAACATATGTAAATCACAGGTGTTTCACTCGAAAACTTATTTCCTATAAGAAGCGCTAACAAACCTTTGCAGCTAGTTTTTGTAGTCAACTTCGGAGCGGTGTTACTCGGAACTAAAAAAAGTCATCTCGGTAGGTGTCGGTAAATTCACATACATGTGCCCTTAACATTGTTCCTGAAATTCCTCTTTATCATCGTTTGCATTTCGTCACTTCGCATCAGACGACCCCATCGCGCTCGAAATAAATTTCTACGCGTTCGTCTCGCTGCGCGCGCCTTTTTATCGCCGGATTTTTTCAAGTCACAACGGGAAGACGCGGGCACCTCTCCATTCTTTCGTCGTATCGCGGCAGCGTTAACATTTTTTCTTTCGGGGTCAACGTTTTTAGGCCTTCTTATCGAAGCTCATCCAGTCAGCCAGCGCGGCGCGGTGCATCTTTTAAATTAAAACGTAAATAACGCACTTGCGAGGATCGCCCCGTATCTAGCTGACTGGAATGCGCCAGCGCCGCTCTTCGAATGCTTCACTGCACTTATCACATATCACATTGCAGTTGCATGTTATCAGCCGCTAGGAGTGAACGCCAGCGGCGGCGCGGTGAAAAGTGCACGTGACTTATGAAAATCGGCGCATACGGCGCACTTTTACACCTGATTGATTCCCTCGCAGCGCACCGCGGCGCGCAGCTGCTGCACCAAGTGGCTTAAACAGCTATTAACCTCATATCAAGGAGTGTGTTCGTAAACGTTTCCATTAATCCTTTCGATAATTGTAATCGTTATGATTTATGAGCGTGCACCGACATGCAGAGAAACTGGCTGCACTTCTGACCCCGGCGAAGAAGTGAAAATTGTGTGTTTTGCAAATTGCAACGTGTTTCCAAACTAATCTTAACTCTCTAATCTTCCTTTCTTAGAAATATTTTTAGTTTTCGATCCATACCAAACTTGATAAATTTATACTGATAAGAAGTTAGCAGTGAACCAGCTGCGAATTTAAACGGTCCCATTTAAAAAGCAAGGCTATTTATGATTTTGAATTGTGACTTTTACATTTGAACGCTACATTATGAAGCATCTTCAAATACGTCGTTGCAAAGTTTATATCATATTGGATTATCAGCCCTCACAATTCAAAATCCTACTTTGCATTCTTAATTACCTGCTGGAAGGACTGTCCGATGTACGGATAGCGAGTATGCCTCCCTAATATGATAAGACAGAGGGAAGGCAGACAGACTGGCGTCGCACAGTGAATCATTTTGCAAAAATGCTGGATATAATCCTGTATTTTGGTCATAGGAGTTCAAATTTTCAGAATTCACTCCCGGCATTATTTTATTGCATATGCATGTTAAATATGTACTTTTTATCGCATCCTAGGTAACGTCATCATGTTCTTGGAACTGTATCGCTCATTTTTCCTTCTGAATATGGGATTTCTACCACACCATTTAATTATTATTTAAAAAATGTTGTTTACATTTGCCACGCGATATCAATAGGCGACCTGTCTATTGTTCTCCTGACTATTCCCCTTTTATAATGCTTTTTTCGCTTTGATAACATTATTTGAATGGATTATGCTATACATTGCAGGATGGGAATAACTTTATTTTGTTTAGTGCATCCCAGAGTGCTATTTGAGATTGGGATCAATTTCAGACACCTCCGGAATATATTTTTTAAAATCATTTTTCACGTTGGTACATGTCATATTATCGAAAAACAATGTAAAAATCTTTATTTTTCCAATGGACTTAGAAAGTGCCTTGGCATCATTATACTATGAGATGTACTTTATGAAATAAAGTGACACTCATTTTGCAATGTTCTGCATATCGCAAGTAATTTAAAACTTTTACATTGTTTTTCTATTATATGACATGTAGCAACGTGAAAAACGTTTTTAAAAAGTGTTCCGGAGGTCTCTTAAGTTGGTACCAAGGTCAAAGAACACTATGAGATACATTATTACAAAATAAATGTATTCTCAACCTGCAAGTAATAAGCCATAAGCCAATAAGCCATTCAAATAATGTTATCAAAGTGAAAAAGGCATTATAAAAAGAAAACAATAAAATTTACCATGTTCTTCAGATCGCTTATTGTTGACCCGTGGCAAATATAAACAAAATAATTTAAATAATTAAATGATGTGGTAAATATCGGATATTCAGAGGGAAAAATGAGTGATACGCGAAGAACATAATGGCATGACCAAGGACGCGAAAAAATGATATGTTTAACATGCATATGCAATATAAGAATACTAGAAGTGAATTCTGAAAATTTGATCCCTCGATGACCGAAGTAAAGGATTATATCGAGCTATATTTGCAAAATGAACCACTATGCGTCGTGACCGTTACTCTGAGAAACGATTTTCCCTCTGTAAAGAAATTTATCACTCCAAAACAATTTTCGGCCGTTCATTCGAAGATATAAATATAATTTAAATGAAATTATTTTCAGTGGATATAATGAATTACCAGCCAACGCACATAAACACTTCGACGATGAAGCCTAAAAGCGCGAAATTAAAAGTCGCCGATGAGGAAATATCGCACAAATGCGAATAAAGCCGTAGTCGGATAGACTGGAAGTCATTAAAACCTTTCTCTTTAATAAGCGCGTTCGCGTTCTTGGCACGTATTTAACCCTTTTGCACTTGGTCGACGCTTGGCCGAAGCATCGTTGTCGGTGCCGATAAACTTAGAAATTACGTATTTTCACTCCGGCGGAGAGCAAACACTGTGTCTACGCGGGCGCGCCGGCGACGGGGAAGTGCAAATATTAATCAGCGCACGACTTGGTCGCGCATGAATTGGCCGCATTTTCCGCGTTTCCATAAATTCCACCGTTGATGAAACTGCAGCTTGATCCGCACGCGCTCCTCTCGCCGATCATCTAAACGATTTTCGATCGCATATCGGTCACATGATGACAATGTACCACGGCGTGGCGCCCTGCCCAGCGTTGCACAACTTCCGTCCAATTTTGTTTTTTCCGCGCTTTATTCCACCCAGACTCGCTGAACTACATGTTGTGAGAAAAAAAAAAGCCTCATACATGGAAACGGATATAAGGTTCGTCGACTTCACATCAAACTTCAGGCTTTAAATGCGCGTACCGATTAATATACTATCCAAAAACGTGGATTACTTTTTATTTCACGCTAAATAGTATCGAAAAGAGAAAGTTATGTTACGTTAGGTTATATCGATTTAATATTACTTTATCCCAACTCACACTAACTGAAATACACTAACTCTCCCTTAACTAACGTGACAAAACCAAGTAGATTCCTTTGAAAAATCTAGAAACCTTGTAAAAGTAAAGTGACTTTTCTAATTTTGCTGGCCACGTTCATTAAAAATGATGACCGGGAAGTTATCAACAACAAAAGAATTGGTACAAACAGTGAACAAAATTGTTGTGGAAAACCGTCGAAACCGTCTATGAGAGAAATTTTGGTCATAAATCGAGTGTCTGTGCATTTTTTCCGAAACTTAATTTTGACTAAAACTGAAGAGATGAATATTTGTAACAATTTAAGAGAGAGAAGAAAATAAGTCGATTTTACACACCTAAACAGGGTTTTCTCGTATATTTTAACGAATATTTGCCAAAAGTTCAGAAACCGCAGGTTAATTCCTAAACCATTGCAGTTATCAATCTATTGCTGTGTTTCAGTGCAATTTTTCCCGAAAATACGAGGATTGAGAACATCTAAACATGTTTTCCTTAAATATGTTTGCGAATAGCCGCTAAAAGTTCAGAAATCGTATGTTATTTTCTGAACCGTTTTACCTATCGATCTCTCGATGTGCTTCAACGCATTTTTTTTTCACGAAAATAAGTCGATATATCTCATCTCATCTCATCTAAACACGTTTTTCTCATGTATTTTAACGAATCTTGCCAAAAGTTCAGAAAACGCAGGTTAATTCCTAAACCTTTGCAGCTATCAATCTCTTGATGTGCTTTCGGTGCAGAAAACGCAGGTTAATTCCTAAATGTTTTCAGCTATCAATCTCTTGATGTGCTTAAGTGCATTTGTTCACGAAAATATGAGGATTGGGCACATCTAAACACGTTTTCCTGATATATTTTACGAATAGCCGCTAAAAGTGCAGAAGACGCATCGTAATTCCTGAACAGTTGCACCTATCAATTTCTCGATGTGCTTAAACGTATTTTCTTTTCACGAAAATAAGTCGGTATAGTACATCTGAACACAATTTTCTAATATATTTTAGCGAATATTTGTCAAAAGTTTAGAAATGGCATCTTAATTCCTAAACCTTTGCAGCTATCGATCTCTGCACATGTTAATACACTTAATACACTCGTTTCGCTTAATAATCGTTATGAGTAACTAGAAGCACAGCCGCGTGTAAATAACACTTCTCAATGACTTATTATTGAGAACAATTGTTCATGGCTCCATTACCTCACGCCTTTCCCACAGTGTATCTTATATAAACTATTCAAAGAAGTTATATCCCAGTCCCTTGATGAAGTAGTTATTATCATAAGCAAGTATTTTCCCAACGGGGAAAATTTCGACCTCTTGAAGCTCCGAGCTTCAAGTGGGCCTTGATACAGCAACGTTAGATCGTCACACCCTGGGAAGCACATTGTTTTTCACACAGTTGTTACGCATCCAATGGTATATACACACTCACACATAAACATGGAACAATAACAAAGAGTATAGACGGCATTAAATACATACACACTCAGGGTATGCCCAATGCATGCTTGGTTAGGTAGTTATTAAAGTTTCCGTTCTACATGACAAACATACTATGACCTTTTTTATGCAATGCATACAGCAATTAAAATCAAAATTGTGGATCCCCGATCAAATGTATAGTCATTATCATATGACTGTATTTGACGTAGCATGCATGACCACATAGAGTTTGGAGGAACATTTATGTCCCACAGTTTTGTAAACATTATAGTCTTGAGTGTACTCACCAATAAATCGCGCATTTTGTTCGCGGCGTTGAAGGTATTCCGCAATGTGGAATGGCAGCTCGGGCACTTGCAAATTGTCACTGTACAAACAAGTTGGATGTTTGAGATTTCTCAGGTGCACGTTTAACGTCTTGCGACAGCTTGGCAATAACTGAAGCCTGAGTACTGATTTGACAAATTTTCCCGCGGGTGTCCGACGACAAATTGACGAGCAATCATACTATGCCCTTCGCCTGCGACGTCGACTGCCCCCACCACCCTTATCTTGAGGTTTTTGTATGTAGCACGCCTTCGTCTACGTCTACGTGTCTGGTTTTACCTTCGCTCATTATTCGCGTATTGTCTGGTCTCACAATTTAGATGTATCTATCTGGTTGTAGACCTGAGCGCCAAGTGCATGAGGGTGGATTTTATATTCGACAATATTTACGTATAGTGACTAGGTGGGGTAAAGGCAGTTATCTGGCCAAATGTAATGACTGAAGAGAATGGGTACATCACGTACGCTTATGGTGGTTGGTGGCACCTTCCCCAGTCCGACAGGAGTCACCGTGAGAAGACTGGCGTCGGTGTCTGGTGCTATAAATATCACAATTGCACAGCCATAAAATGTGATACAATGTGGCACGGTGATGAACAACGTGCTGACGTGATTTTTGCTACCTTTGTGCCGTGTGTCGCCCGATTGATGCTCAAAGATGCGACGTCTACTTGCTATCTTATTCACAGACCGACAGGACATTTTGACTGCTTGGGTTGTCATCTGGCCGATTCTCGTTATTTTCACAACAGCTTATTATTTTGGCACGTATTTACGTCAGACTGTAATAACTTTATTACCGTCATATGCATGTGCACGTTTTCATTTACAACAGGTTTTTTACTAATATATGGCTGAACATTAAAATTTACGATATTACCTTCAGAAATGATTGGTTGAAATTAGTGTCATTCTAGCAAATTCAAATTTACGCAAAACACGAAACAAGGTGAACTGTATTTGTGTCAAGTTTACATAATGTTGTTAAAAAGAAATTACTTCAATGAATTTGAATTTAGACACACATAATGTATGTTTTTCTAATAATAATAATGTATGTTTTTTCTAACATAAATTATATTGTAAAGCTCTTTATTCACGTTTCCTTCAACCGCATTTTCACGATTCGCGGATTTAAAAAATGCGACCCAATATTTGCTGCTAAAATTTCAGAATTTAAACTTTAAAGTACTGCTAGTTTTGGACAATGCACAAGGTGAAACTTTGCATCCAAATGTAAAAGTGACATTTTTACCTTCCAACACGACGACTGTATTTCAACCTATGGACTGAGGAATAATCCAGCTCTTTAAGCTCTATTAGATTAGACGAATCTTTAAAATCCTTTTGGATAGTATGGAATATAATCCTGATATGAATGTTAAGGAATGCTGGAAGTAATTTGACATACCAAAATACATCGTAATATTGTACAACGTTATTTACGAGTATGCTAAGTTGCAAATCAAGTCATACGAATGAATACATGCGAGTTGTGCACGATACTTTTTCTGCGATTATTATGTGTGAAAATCATCAAATTATTTTTGCTGATAAAAAATAGTACAAAAAGTAACAAATAGTATAATTAGGTCTTGAATTCACAAGTGTTGTTTGATGGTTTTACCAATGTCCTACCATTTATTTTGTCGAAACTGAGTCGAGTGGGCTTTGGCACGGATTCGATGCAAAGCAACGCAACACTGCATATTATAGGAACATAACCGCATTGTTTGCTTAGCAAACAAATAGATCTTGAAAATTTTAACATATGTTTGACATTTCGCAAAAAAAACAATGCTGAAATGTAAGCAGATTCCAGCACTGTAATGCTGCATATATCATTATTTAATCAAAATCGTTAATATAATATGCATATTATAAAACAGGAGTAGAAAACACAGTTGGAAAAACTGAAGAAACACACATTGAAGTCATGCTAAAAAAACGGTGGCGGAAAATGACGAAGAAGCAATGTATGTTTAAACTTTGACTGCAAATCTAGCCGAAATCACGAATGGGGCAAGATAAGTCCGAACAAACCGAATCAAGTGATATTCAGGAACGGTTTTAATCGCAAGATGAAAATTTGACAAACCGTCTTGAAGGAAATCTTAAATTCACAGCCCATTGAAGAAGATGCTTCAACAAGCACTGGAATCTTCTTCTTCTCCGTTTACCCGCCTTGCCGCTGACCGGGCATAGGCCAATGGCCTGTCATTCTTCCAGAATTTTTCTGGGTAACTATGAGCATATTAATTCCCTTTGGGTAGGTTGCTTGGGTTGCTCGGGGTGAAGAAGACTTCTATAACGACAACTACAGATGTTAATGTGGAAAATCTTAGTGAAAGTTTAAGAATGGCAAATGAGGTTTGCGATTTTTTATGAACATTGATCCGTCCATGAAACGAATTCTTACTTTTGAGAGGCAAATTGCTGGTGCGGTTGCTGCATATAAGTCTGAATTGAACAAAATTAATGCAAAATTATTTTTTATATATTTTTTTGTCATCTAGGAGCGGATCCTATATACCCCCACATAAATTAATGTTCCGTATTCAGGGTTTCTACATTCGCATCATATTTACGACATATATACCCAGCGTATAAAGAGCTTTTACGGCATGGATCTACGAAAATTCACCGCTAAGAAAAATCACCGCTCGTTAAATCACCGCGAGTAAATTCACCGCTAAGAAAAATCACAGCTCTCCGTGTCTCCTTAATTTCGCGCTCACTAATAACAAGTGCCCTAAATGAGCAACTTTTTCTACCCTGTATGAGTTTCAATCATTTTTAAGGAATATCTCGCAATTAATTAGTAAACAAGTTCAATCAACAACAGTTTGATAACCCATGATTCACATTCACGAATGTGCAGAGGAAATGCTGAGCAATTTACTTATTAACGCCTATTGTTAGTTCGGTGAAGAAGTCGGGTACCAAAATTTTCTATATATATATATATATATATATAGTCATATTTCACAGCTGATTTATTTTTAATATGATATGTTTTAACTTGGACACCTTCGTTTTAGACGTCAATTTCATTTAAATTAATTATATATGCACGTAATACTTTTGTTTATGGAATAACATCCGCTATAGGCGCAATGTCCCGGGCACCACCCAATCCCCGC
>WSZQ02070510.1:5718-23153 GCA_019419845.2 Weissflogia rhopalogaster
ACTCTAAATAACTTCCTGTCACGAGCTAAATATACAAAAATATTAAAAATTATCAAAAGAATATCATTTTACCTATTTTTAGGATAAGCTCGAATACGTAATAAATTCAACGATATTTAGTAAATTCAGTACAATTAGGTTAGATAAATTAATTAAGTGAATTCAATGAATTTATGTAATATAATATTGAAAATACACCAATATATGACGAGTAACCAAAAGAAAATTAAAGACGTTCAGTTAATTTGCCTAAGAAATCAGAAATCTTGAGATTCTCCTGCAAATTTAAAGAAAAAGTATATAAAAAATCGCAAATATCGTCAAAAATGTCAAAGAAATCGAATAAGAATTGATTAACGCGAAAAAATCCTCTGGTAAACCAAATATCAAATCAGAAATATAAAAAAATTCATTTCATGAAAATTTTATGACAAATTAATGTATTTTGAATAATTAAAAACCCTCATAAATGCAATAAATATCTAAGGAACATCAATTTATCCACTGTTTCTGAGTATTTTTCAAGTCTCCTCCTCATTCTCAACGTCCATCTCATTTTCATCAAAGTTCTTATCCGCTCTCGGATACGTTGGGAATTTAGCAACCTCCACTTTGTCCTTAACTTTAAAACTTGGATACAAACCAATCTGCTGTGTACGTAAATTCCGTCCTTTACTAAAACCATTCCAGTGGTTCCCAGCCACCCCGACAAGGTCCCCTTCATGAAGATTCATCTCCCCTGGTCGTAGGCTTTCATGTGGGAGAACAGCAACTCGATTATGCGCCGTCTGACCGCCATAATAATAAATATCGTCCAAAGATTTAAACTTATCGGCTGCATCCGGAAAGTAATTCTGCATAATCTCATACGCGATGCGACACACCTGCGAGGAGAACGTGCACACGAGGTAGTCACTCATGGAGAGCATGTGTATATCGAGGATGATGCCGTTGAGTGACGAGTCGGAGTATCGGGTGGAGACGGCTGCTGTTTTGGCGATTTCGGGATCGCCGAGGATTTCATACTGTGGGTATTTGTTCTTGGCGTCGATGATTACCTTCGGATCGTCGGATGCTAAATATATTCGACGTTTCCCAACGCGTTCTTTGAGCTCTAGCTGGTTGTAGTATTCCTCGACGGCGGCCATGTATTCTTCGATGCCGTGGAAGGACGCTTCGGTGCCGACTTTATCCGTTCGACGTACATGTACACTAGTTAAAAGAGATTAAATGATGTATTTTTAAAGATATCAGTAAAAATATGAAAACATTATAGTTGTTTAAATTTCGCGCGTTTAGAAACCGTGAGAAGTCGATATTCACCGGATTCCCGCGTAAGAAGTCGAACAATTTCATGAATTTAGTGGTTGCCCACCATATTACTTCATGTAATTTACTTTCCAGGTTAACCTAACCTATAAAGTTAAGAACCTAAACTTCAATATAACAAATATTTTGCATGTTTACATTTTAATTTTTTGTTTATAGTTATAGTTGTTTAAATTTCGCGCGTTTAGAAATCGTGAGAAGTCGATATTCATCGGAATTTTGGGTTGCCTACCATATTACTTCATGTAATTTACTTTCTAGGTCAACCTAACATGTTTATAGGTTAAGAACCTAAACTTGAATATGAGAAATATTTTGCATGCTTACATTTTAATTTAGTTGGTATTGTCAAAGTTAATTTCTATTAAATCTAGGCAACTGTACATTCACTTGCAGCTTACATGGTTAAACCAATTTAAATTTCGGGCTAATTTAAAAATCGTGTCGTCAGAATTCATCGAGTGTTTGCGTGACACGTCGAAGAACTATATGGTATTTGGATTGCCTATAATATTATTCCATGAAATTTAATATACTTTCAAAACCAATAATGAACCTAACCTACAAAAAAATCGTCAATACTTAACCGCCCTTAGTATAACTTCTTAAAAGCGTTGTAAAGTCACTTATCAAAAGCAGTAACTTTTCTTAACAAAAAAAATTCATAAAAATACCATAAAACAAAAGTGTTGATAAACTCACCCAACAATCGGCCTCTTAAAACCCATATTCGTAATAGCCTCCTGAATAAACTTCGCCGTCTTCTCTTGCGGTCGTAACAAATACTTCAAAAACTGCCCAACCCACCAGACAATAGGATCACCATGAATGCGCATCAATCGCTGCGAAAGATCCTCGGGAATAGCAAGCGGTAAAAACGGTGGTCGCGATGAAAGCGAATCGATGATGGGCAGCGAAAGCACTTGCGTCTCAGATGTGCCTAATATTTTAACAATTCCATTAACATCCTAACCACAACCACCACCACCCTCCCTTCAATTCGACGCCGAAAATAACTATGTACATACCCGGCCAGTTTTTGATTGTCTCGCCAGCCGCACTCGTGCACGTGTCGCTGATTGGCATGAACACTTCGTCCCAGCCACGGCGATGATAACGCCATCCCTTCGAATTCAATATTAACGTGCGCTCCGTACCGTAGGCTACCATAAAACAGTAGACGACGTGATGCAATTGGCAGCCGTAGCCACAACCCTGCAAACAGCAAAACATCAAATATTTATCACTTAATCTCGTTTTTTTTTTCTCGTACAAGTAGAAAGAAACATATGAGTGTAAAAGCATTTTGAGATGGGACAAAGGCATAAAACTTCTAATATTAATAGTTTTTCAATATTTTAGTAGTGCCATTCTAAGAATGTAGAAAAAGTGTAGGACGAAAATTGTTTTCAATACAAAACAATTTCTTTATCAACTTAATTGCATATTTAAAGTACACTTTCCCAAGGTATTTTTTAAGTAAATACTTTAGAAATACTAAAGTAAAGCCGAGTAAATATAAAATAAGACATTAGGATTCGCTTTATCGGGTCGTCTGATAATCGGGACAGCCGTTTAAAACAATTCTCGCTTATTGCCTATTTTAGCTCAAGGGGAGTGTCTCAATTGCCCACCTTGCATTTGAATGAAGGTTTTTATACGTATCGTAAAAGATATAAATATATTGAAATAATTTCTAATATGATTTGCCGTCAATGTCAGCAGTTTGACAAAAATATTAAAACTAAAATATTACAATAGGCAAAGCCTAAAGAATGAAATCAAAATTAACGCAATTTTGGGATGCCCATTGCATTATGTCTAACAAGGGGAGTGAACAAATTGTCCGCCTTGGATTTGAATGAAAATGGTTTAATCACAAATCATGTATCGATGCCTAATTGCATTATATCTAGCAAGGGAAGTGTTCCAATTGTCCGCCTTGGGTTTGAATGAATTTTTTGTACGCATCGTACAAAACTATTGACAATTGTAGAACAATTGAGTTACTCTCCTTTAAGAATCACAGAAGTTCCTTTTTTCAATGTATTCTCTAAGACGTTTTGACAAACACAGATGTCATGAAACATTGTCACTTATGAATATATTTTGAAATTTCATTATTAAAATATCTTATAACCACTATAATTTACCAAAAAAAAGTGTACAACTCAATAATTGCCACATAATTTCCATAATTGACGCATAATTTCCAGAATTATACATGAAACTAAATGAAAATGTACTTTTTTTTTAAATTACCAACAATAAATAACTATGACTTGTACTTATACATTAGATAAGAAAATGCTAACTCACCTTATTCAAACTGCAAACCAATTTTCGCGCAGTTTTGCAGTCCTTGGGATTCTGTAGATACTTAAACCGATTCTGTACCTTCTCACTAAGGGCGTTTATCTCCTTCTCTCGCCAAATTGCAAAACCATCAACGTCACTCAAAAGTTTCACGTCGTGTATTAATGAACGTTTATGTTGCACGCCTAACTTGATAGTGTTTGTAATCGAACTGACCAACTCAGGGGCTAAACTTTTCACCTGCGATTGAATATTAACAAGCTCCGCATTCACATACGACCATAGCTCGTTGATATTTGTTTCAATTCTGCGCTTCGTGACTTCGTAGAGCTGATTCGGTTCTTCCTTCTGGCTAATGTAGCCGAACTCTTGATTGTTTGATATCGTCTTGTCGGCTTTCGTTAAGCGAATTTGAAAATTTTCTAAGGCTTCTTTTTCTTCAGCTTTCAGGCCTCTGTAAATAGAAGGGAATTTAAAAATTATGGTTTACCATCCATCATTCTGTAAATCCTTTCTGTACATGTTAAAAAGATTGCTTCGTTTGTCACCATTTCGTATTACGCTCTACTTTGAATAAATGTATCCTACGCGTTACTGTATGTAGTTGAATGGAGTGATAACTTCTTAACGGAGGGTAAAGCCCTAAGCAAAGTAATGCGTTACGGCGCCAGTTTGTCTGTTTTCTCTCGCGCATATTGCAGCGCTATCCGTATTTCAGAAACACGCTTATCCCACCCACTCTCTACAATGTGCTTAGTGGCTTCCGAACTTAATCTTGTCTGACTTATGTATTTAAAACAGAATGAAGTGTCCAAATGAACAACCTATCTCCTTCTAAATACATTGACCAGACAATGCTAGGCATAAACGCTCTTAGCTTGCAGTGACCAGTAAACAGTGAAGATATAACCTTAAAAGTCGATTTGATCAATTTTCAGTGTTAACTTATTTTTCTTTAAAAATTCATACGTTTACTATAGTTTATGATATCACTTCTGTGGGGCATCCCGAAACACAGTGAAAATGTTTGAAGTGACAAATTTTGTCGTTTTTGAGGTTATATCACATCACTGTCAAACTTTCCAAACTAAAAACTTAGCTGCCTTCACGTACCTTTACAAAATCTGCACAAAAATAGATAGGTTATGTTCAGGTTAACTTCGGTCAGGCTTTTAATATGGTTAGCTGCATTTCTTTTAGGTTAAGTTTCATTCACATGCATTTCAGTTCTAAATAAACGGAATGTGGTTCCGAATAAGCGAAGATATATCCAAATTATGCAAAGTCTACTGTATCAGATTTAGATTATGTTAGTTATACTCAGCCAAACACCGTGTCTTATTGGAAATAACTCAAATTTTTAAGTTTTTGAGGTTATGTCAATATATCTATAATGTGTATTTGTTAGCTTAAGTCACTTGATTTAAAATAATAGGTTATGTTTCTTTATACTAAAAGCTACTAGTATATTTTTGAAAATAAAGATTAGTAGTCATAGAAAATTATTATAATAGTTTTAAAAAAATAATGAAAATAACTTACCCAATATTAATATCTTTAAATAATTCATGTAGTTCAGTATTTTGTTTCCTCAAAGCCTCCAATTCGCTGAGAGCGCGTGCCAACCTCTCCGCCGTCTTCGCATCACTGGTAGCCACCTGAGCGTTGAACATGGGCAGCACCGTCAGAGCAAAAATGAGCAACCAAAAGGTGAAGAAGAGCATAAACATGCGCTTCCAGCCAAGGCTGTTGATTTGTCGAAGGACGACGCTCATCTTGCTCTGTTTGCTGTACACTTGCTGGAATGTATTGCGTTTCGCAATGCTGTTATTCGTCCCGCTGTTATTTCATTCGCTGGTATTCGTACGGCTGCTGCTAGTATCACCGCCGTTTCTCCTGCCTTGCCTCTACTGGTGTGTGATTTTTTTCGGTCGGCTGGCCGAGATTGCGGACGCTATGTGTGCGATATCATTGTTTCGCGATCGCTTCCGGCCGGGCGCAAAAGCGGTGCGCTCCCCTTTCGCGTGGCGCAATTCAGCGACAATTTCAGTTAATCATCGTCGAAGCGTTTCTGCCCCGCGTCCGTGCTGCCGAGCGCACAAGCAGCGATGCACACACTGACCGAGTGACCGCCGCGCACGGTCGCAATCCTGCTACTGCCACGACCCACACCGTCGAGGTGATGAAGCAATGGAAGCGCTTGCATTCAAGGCAGGTTTCGTCATTTACAGCAGGAAAAAGCACTGGAAAAGTCACCTTCATAAATATTTATTTTGTAAATAATATTATAAATCGTTAAAATTTACCTGCTACCAATAATCTCAATTGTTATTCTTCTCAGAGAATAACCTCAATTATTTTTGACAGAAGTTTGACACTCTTTCAAATTGCAAGGATAATTCTTGTAAATTCAGTAAACTATCATAAAATTAACAATTTTTAGATGTATTTTTGTTACTATGTACTTTTAAATTAATCTAGATTTTGGTTGAAAAAATAATATTTAAATAAATATTTCATAATTTATGAAATTTGTTAGTTTAACATAAGCAACCCAACCCAGTTAAATTTACAATATTAAATACATTAACTTTAAAAATTATGTCGTATTTTCTTTAATTTAAAAAAATCCTGATATTTTGAAAGTTCGAACTTTCTACAAGTACTCGATAAACTCAGATGGCGCTGTTATGATTACATGTTTTCATGTACAGACTACTTTAGCAGAATATCGAAAGGCAGCACCCACTGTGTTTCAATATTCAAACTTCAACGTTTTTACTGATAACCAAAAATTCGATGAAATAGTCCCTCGTATATCTCCGCTTACTTTCGTATAACTTCGTGCTATTTATTTTCAAACTGTCTAACGACAACCTAACCTCAAAGTTGATTCCTGTGAATATCGCTAAAATATGTAACATTTTCTCTTTTTCATTCCTTCAGTATACTTGGTAATCACAATAATTGTTGGAATTACATTAAAATGGCTTCGCTCATAACGATAACACCGTCGGACGTCAACATACCACGGTTGCCGGTGAACAGCGAAGAGCAACAATTCGACAACTGGTTGATAAAATACACAAAGTCACATATTTTACATTCGCAGTGTACCACAGCCGATAAGTGTGCTAATACAAGTACAGAACGATGTACATTTTGTGTGTACGTATAGACTTTTTCATTTTACATAGATATCTAATATGTTTATTAATATTAATCGTTTATAATACACATGAATTATTTATATATTATTTTTCAGTTATACCAACACTTTGAAGATACCCCACCTTCCAGAGATGGTATTTCCGAACAATATTCTCTATCTGGTTCATAATAATGGTGGTACGATCGAGTTTAACTCTTTAGATGCTCTGCAAGGTGTGTGCAGCAACAGTTTGCCGTTCCGTGTGGCTTGTTCAGAGGCATGGAAAGAATCTAGGTAACTTTATTTTGTTTAATTCAATTAACAATAAATTGTTTGTCTTTAAAATTTTCTATAAATATATGCAAATAGTAAAAGTTATATCTTTCAGACCAGCACATTTACTTGAAGAAAAAATAAAACCCTACGACTGGACATTTTCCACCGACTACAAAGGCAGCATTCATGGCAATTGTAAAATTGAAACAACCGATGAACGTATAGACATGGAGCGCCTTAAAGAAAAAGAGAAAATCCTCTTCTATCAGGAGCTAATGCTGTACGAAGATGAACTTCACGATAATGGCATCGCTCAATGCACGGTGAAAATCCGTGTGATGCCAACATCGTTTTTCGTTCTACTTCGTTTCTTTTTGCGCGTGGATAATGTGATGGTGCGTATAAACGATACGAGATTGTTCCATGATATGAGCACGAACTACGTGCTCCGAGAGTTCACAAATCGAGAAGCTTCGGTTAAAGATATACATCTGCCGCTGCCTGTTTTTGGTGATCCCAACATTCTGCAAGCTCACATGCCAATTAAGAATAGTTTGTATGAGAAATTGATATTTGATGAAGTTCTAGAAGGTAGGGAGGATGGTGCCAGCACTAGTGCTTCATAAAAATAACTTTTAAATGTTTATTTGTTGAAAGTCATTTGAAAATGCACTTTTTTCTTTTCTTCCCAAGTTTTTCGTTTAGAATAATGGGTTAAAGTTATTTGCGTTGCCTACATTTTCTTTCCATTGTATGTATTATTGGTTGCATACATTATGACATAAAAGGGAAGAAGTTTTAGAAATGTTATTTAAGTTGCATACACGACAGTCAGTTGTTTGTAGCGTCTAAATAAGGCCTGTGAAATTTGCCCAAAATCCTGGGTTTTCCAGTTTTTTTCTATTCCCGAGTTTGAAGTTGATACGCCCAATTTCAAACTCGTTTCAGTACCTTCGATGTGTCACTACTTATATTGAGATGTCGCCAGTGGTAAATTAAAAAGCATTGAGTTCGCCATCACCACGACTTTTATATAAAAACAATTTTATAAACCTATTTATTTATTCATACAACATATATTAAACTTATTCAACAATTGTCTGTATAACATCTTTCGCTCTAGAGTGTTTTGTTACCAATTTCTCATCGGATTCATCGATATCTTCTGCACTTTCTATGATTTTCGTGGCTGTATCAATGACATTTTTCTTAGCAGCTCCTTTACTACCTGCTAAATATTCCAAAGCAATAGACCACACTGATTCAGGGACCAATTCAGCGTCGTATAGATGTGTAACCATCCAATTTTGTGTCATTTTGTTGAATTTCCAGCTCTGCTTATCATGTTTCCATATTTGAAGGTACGCAATTACCTTCGATTTATATTTGTCAAGGTTGGCTTCACGTTCTTTTTTATCCCTTTCCTCCTTTTTGACCTTTTTTTGAGATTTTTGGACTGGTGCTTGGGGTTTTCGAAGTTTCGGTCGAGGTTCTTCCGTCGTTTGTTCTTCTAGTGAGGTTGTTTCTTCTGGGAGTTTATGTTTTTTAGACTTGTTGGAGGCTTGGGGTTGATTTGGCACAGATTCACCCATGTTTATTTGTTTAAAGCGTGTGTTTTTGTAAAAGTAAGCTTGTTTTCAAGCAAAATGTGGTTGTAAAATATTTTTAGGTTAAAATTTTTAAAACATGTGTATAAAGTTGCATAACATCATGTTCAGTATATGTGACAATAAATATTAATGCTACCATGTATGAATGTTATGAACCATGTGACATTACTGCCAAAAAATGCGAAGTTAGAATAGTAAAAATGGTTTAGAAAATTAGAATAATTAAAAGAAGATTAATAAATTTCGCGGTCTTTTACTACGTTAATCAGTCTGGTAATTTCCGGATTTACGCGTAAATACTCGTTCGTATGGTTGCCTATAGTCAAATATGTTTTGATGTAAACTTTTTTACGATTAACAAGTATTTTTTATTGCATCTATGGTTATACATACTTATATAATACATTATGTACAAAACATATATTATAGGTATATTATACATAACATACAAAACAAGGATAAAAAACTGTTCAAGGATGTACAGGTTTCCTTAAGTGCGTTCTTTTGTGTCTTCTTTTAATTTATGATGATATGTTTTTCTCCACAGGGAGTAAGGAAATAGGCTACTACTTTACGACTAAATCCTTTGTCCAATAGCTATAAAAATCTGTGAATAGAGCTTTCAGATTTCTAAGGAAACGAAAGAAATTGTACAACAAAATACATAGGGTTCTGATTTGCTCCACATTAACGATGTTATGTTAATTTGAAGCCATAGCCTAGTTTAAAGAATTATATTCAAACTTGAATAATTTTAATACACATATAGAGATTTCCAAGCTGTACCCTCACCACCCGTTTTAAGACATTTTTCTGGCGACTCTATGTTTAAAATTATTCTCTTCAAACGTTTCTGTTTTCGTGATAATGTAATGTCACGACAATATACAATGAATATAGTTTAGTTCCTAGAGGGATCCCCGTATAATTTCGCGCCTTCCCTTGAATTAGTCTACGCCGCCCAGTTTGGAACCATCTGTAGCAGACCTTGCTTAATTCGGATATCTGATAATTGGGAAAACTGCTTATTAGAGGCAAATCCTAAATTTATTCCTCCCTTTTCACTCGTGACGAATTTCTGATAAATGGAACATTTTTTAATCGAGACAAAACATATTAGACCCGATGCGTTTCGATTAATTGTAAGTGGAATCCAAAGAGTATTAATAAAATACTATTTTTAAGGTCGAATTCATAATTTATAATTTAATCAAAAAGTGAGTCATCGTTCGTAATCACTAGGGACTCTGCTATGTTGGCTACAGTGCTCGTATCCTGACGACGATATACACTGGGGCGATTTCAAGAATAAAGTGTCATAAATCGTCCCTGGGGTGCGTAAGCGATACAAATACACATTTCGCGTATTTTTAACATGCATTTTACCATATTTATAATAATGCTATCGAAACCATTATTACATTATAAGATAGCTTAATTATTCTACTTTAATGGACCCCATGTTAATCGTCCATATGACGTTGCGTAAACGACGATTTTTGTGCTCGCGTAAAATGTGTGCCACTTACGTCGAGTGAAACTGCATAGAGTCGCAACTCGTAATCGAACAATTTACAAGCAGTCCACTACACGCTCCTATATACACCCTAGAAAAAGTATTATACATAAATAATATATTAATATCAACTATACCAATTAATAGATTATAAAATATAGAATATGCTGATATATAACTTCTATAATACATTCTACTCCTTCATATCGTTAGCAAAGGGTAAAGTCAATCCCTGATAACTCTATGTTAAAATAAAAAAAATGAAATTTTAACTTCTGATCATTAAAATTGAAGAGATACACTATCTTATACTGTATCATTCATTCCGATAGTATTATTCCAAATCTGCTAAAATTCATCCTAAAGAGACGCAAAATGTGTATTTTCAGCGTCGATTTAAGACGCTTTTTGTAGAAATCACTCTACTGAACATCGTCGCAAGCTAATGAAACATATCCGAACTTTGCACTCATCACATGTACATGTACAATGAACATTGTATTAAAGTCAAGTAGTCGATATCTTACTCATCGTGATCGCGGCTTGTATGTACTGCGTTCTAGACCTTATAAAATCAAAAGTGCTAATCTTGACTTAATATAAATAAAATACGACGATATGAACGTATGAACATCAGTCGTAAAAGCCAACACAGTGCGTCTAGAGTTGTGTAAGTTTGTCTATTGTGCAATCAGAAAAGCAACCAGTCAGAAAAGCAAAGCCACAAAATGACTACGGAGAATACTGTCCAAATTTGCGAACAGGTAAATTTTAATACTTTTTTTATTATCGCCAATTGTTGCGAATTTCTCTATATATTCTCTATATCTTTACATTGTGCTTTTTTTCTTCTTGTTATATCTATCAAAAGTCTAATAATAAGTGTATACCATAAAAGATTATAATGGTTTTATTGTGGACAATTGATGCCCGCATATGCACAAATTCTATTAGTTCTATTCACTGATGAAATATTCTAACTATAGTATGACTAAATTACTTTGTAATGGTACTATTATTAGGTTTAATTGTAATTATATGTGTTTTATGATAGTAAAAGAATAAAAACGCTTTTAGACTTTATTATACGGTGATATTCATCTAGATTTTTAAAAATTTCGAGACATTTTAGTTTGTGAGATGTTTTATTCTTGGAAATTTATAAAACTTGACAAAATCACCTGAAAAAATCGTTGACAACTGTTAAAACAGCATACAATTCATTTAACTTTATAAAAACTGCAATTATCTTACAAGGAGAGTGTTCTAATTGTCCTCCACCAAATTGAATGAAACTTTTTTGTACGTGTAGCATATATATAGAAAAAACTTGTGTTAACGGGATTTTATGCCGTTTTGAGCCGTTTGCTCAAAAATAATTTTCAAAGTTTGCCACAAATGGAGCATGATATATATTGCTTTAACAGCACGTTCAGCTGTATCGCTTACGTGGTGTAATCGTTAGAGTACTTGTTTTCAGGTCCAAGTTTCAAGGGTTCGAATTTTGCCTGCCAACTTTTTTTCTTTTCAAATTATATATTTAACTCGCTTAAGCACTTGTTTTGAAAAACTTAATTTTGAAGGTAGTATCAGCTGCGCCGCACCATACCGGCGAAGCGTAGGTTAGTATCGGTCTAATGACCATTTTATATATCGCCAGCTTGTTTTGTGTTGAAAATTTGCTGCTGTGGTTTAGTAAGGGGTATATAAACAGCCCAGGATACTTTGAGATTTAGTAATAGCCTGTTCGATGTGTTTTTTAAAGTTAAGTTTCTTATTTAAGGTCATGCCCAAATATTTCTCCTCTTCGTATATTTTTATGGGTACATCGTATAATTTAGGTGGTATTGCTATATTTAATTGAATACGTCTCCTGTGGAATATTAGCGCCTCAGTTTTTGCAGTATTTATTGTTATTTTCCATTTATCGAAATACTTCTCCAGGAGGGTAAGGTGATAAGATATTTTTTTAAAAACTGCTATGGCTGAGTGTGAATTTGCATAGATCGCGGTGTCGTCAGCAAATAGAGCAGTGTTTTTTATCGGCAATTCTGGCAAGTCATGTATGTAGAGTGCAAATAAGTGCAAAAAGTTTCATTCAATTTGGTGGAGGACAATTGGAACACTCTCCTTGTTAGATTTTACAACATTATCAAACATATTATGAATTATTATGAATCACTAACATCAAAAATCACGGATGTACATTTCGAGATCGTTGTTATTTGAACTCTGCTCTAAATTAATTCAATTAACTCAATCAACGATAAACATAATGCGTTTATGAGTTATGGACTGTTTGGAGGAGACTGGTCCTGGTTGTGCGTTTGTCTGAGAGTCGGGAAAACCAGTTCCTGACGAATCACACGCCGGACAATGTCCAACATCCGCGACAATTGACTGCATTCACAGACGATTTATCAATTCGGTCAACCACGTTCATTGCGCGCCTCACAATTTATTCCTCGCTTCATTTTATTCCCCGACGCACAACGGTGCACGTGGTCAGCGACACGTTTTTACAATTTCATTCTTCGATCATCGTTTCGCACAATACCCGTCGTGTTTGCCGTTAATTGTATTTTTCGTTAATTTTGCGGTTTGATTCACGTTTTTATCCAACGATATTTCAATCGTAAGTATTTTTTATCTATACTAATTTTATCTGTATCAATAACTTTACACCCAATTCTAATATTACACCCAAACTTTGAGGTTCTAAAGCCTTAAAGTGGCGCCTCATTCAAACAATCAGAGGAATATTAATTTCATTGTATACAGATTGTTTTGGAATGAAGCATAACGACAAAAAAATTGAATGCTATCAATTTGCAATCTTGTAGTCGTATGTTTTCGACCTTGACTTATCGCATTTTTCGTTCTAGAACGTGTTTTATGGTGTGAGATAATACTTTTCGTAGATTTATAGATAGGGGATAAATCGAGCACGTTTTAGGCGTAGCAAGAAATATTGGTTTTTATTTACATATTGTTTTGTTGGGATTTATTCGAGCGTTTTGGGAATATGAATCTGTGAAAAATGATTGAGTATTTTTATTTCCAATATTAAGTATCTTAGGCGTCATTCACACCCGGCTACTTCGGCTTCGGGCTTCTATGCCTACTCTTATCAAACATATGTAGTTAAAAAGAGACAATTAAACTGGTCGGGCTTCACAAACTTTTACAAGCGTTGTGAAGATAACAAACCTTCCTAACGAAAAGTAGGTAAGATGAAATAGATAAAAAACGAAAACCGATCTGAACATGTGTAGAAGTCATGAATCCACACAAGGGCGTACCAAGCCGACGCGACGGGTGGGTTCAGTTTGTTTGTCCGTGTCTAAAAATCGGAATACAAGCCGTTTTTATTAGCATATTTTATGCTGGGATTTATATTGATAATATTGATAATTTTCTGAACAAAATCGTGTGTGTTTTGATTTATTTAGAGTTCTCGGTACATTTGATCTAAAATTATTCCATTTTTTTTATATAAGTATGATTTTAAGAACAATTGTAATACTGTAAAACAAATGCCAATAACTGATTATGTATAATTCTATTATTCATATTTACATCTTATTTCACTAGATTAAATCGTTTTGCTCACAATATTTATATGTATCGTTTTCTTAAGAATTAAGCGAAAAATATATGATAGTTTCCGGGTTATTGACAATATTTCGAATGATTAAACAATAAAAATGCCACGCCAAACAGATAAATCAGTCTCAACAATTTTAGACTCCTAGACGATGTCCACCTAATTGCCTTGATCCATTCTTCTCAGTCTTGGAAATTTAGAAAATAATCGTCCAATCTGATCAATAACTCATAATAAATCACCTAGCAACATTTTATTAATTATATCAATGTACTATACATTTACTACGTCAATGGCATCAAGTCATGCGTTTTACATGCAATATTCGCAAACATTAACTCCAAATTCGAAGTGCAAAAAAAGCGTACAACAAGCACATGACTAAATAATGCAAAGATTTATTGGGGGTGGATACTATTACAAGTAAGAAACATGGAAAGGGCAATTTGTGAAGTAATGGAGACCTTTGGATGGGGGGCGGCCAAACGGGAGACGGAAATACGTGTAACTGCAAGCTTGGTGCGGCAGAAATTTCCGAAATACTACAGTGATGACTTGATGATTATGAAACCAAATCCATACTTTCATATTGTTGAAGTACGGCTTTATGATGACTCCAAGGATGGCTTTATTACTTTTTTATTGACAAGAGACATATTTTTCAGATGCCTGGTGACGTTAAACAGGAAATCAGCGGCATGTCCTTGGAGAGTGTCAACAGGATCTCGAAGTTACCGATGGTCGAAAGCACATTGCAGACCAGCAAACACATCTATGGAAAAGTCAAGGTGATTAGAACTTTCCATTCTTTCTTGATCTGGTTAAGAGGTTGGAACTAAATATATGTGTCGGGAAGGTGGTTGTGGCGTATGTATTGTTTCTGTAACAGCGAAGAATCCACGAATTATTATCTCTTACTTTTGAGGTTAGTGATTTAGTGTTGTTAGTGATTACCATGAACGTTTGTAGTGTTTGGAAACCATTTTATCATGGGCTGGTTGGGATATCACCACCACTGAAGGACTAGGTAACCGTACTGAGGGTTACACATTCGATTAGGGACCTTTACGTTTGTTTAGGGCTTTTAGTCATTCATTTCTTAACCTTTTGTGTATTGTTTTGGGGACTGTGTTATGACTTGGAGACTTCTTCTTTGGAGTATTCCATCTTAATTTTTGGTTTTGTTTTCTTAAAAAAAGGATTACAACAGCCTAACAAACTGGACGATCTCAACCGCCGAAAATACCGTGAACAGAGCTGTGGAAATTGGCACACCTTATGCCGGATCAGTCGTTCATTCCTTAGAAGGACCCATCAAAAAAGTAGATGGAATTATCTGCAGTGGTCTAGACTATGTTGAAGCGAAAGTACCAGCTGTTAAACTGCCACCGGGAGAAGTAAGTGCCTTTTATCACTTGGTTTTCGTTTCCTCTCTTTTCGTTTTTTATCTCAACTCTGATCTAAATCATTCATCTAAAATGAATAGTATGGAATTACCATTTTGTTTCGACAGTTTCTAACGTTGGTCAGTTATTCTTGACTGATTCATTGATTTACATTGATCATAAATCGTTTTATATAACATCCACGACCAATTAGTTCTTCTCGCAGTTGTACACCTCCACCAAGGATTACATTACCAACAATCCAACCGTAGTGAGCGTCAGTTCGGTGATGAAACCTGCAGTGGATACAGCCAAAGGATACGTTGCCACTGCTGGAAGTACCGTTAATGTTACAGTTCAAGGTAGGTTCATTATTTTTTGCTTAATTTGTTTATCAAACAAATTCGTTTCTCTCCAGGTGCTAAAACAATGATCGAACCAGTCCTTGAAAACGCCAAGAAAACCGTCGAACCCGCTTTGGAGACGGCACGCACCATAGTCGAACCTTACGTGGACGCCTCCAAGGAGAAGGCGACCGCACTCCGGGACTTTGGCGCAGCGAAAATCGATGAATACCTGCACGCGTCGACACCCAAGGATGAAGGTAATAATTCCACGTGCAACGAGAGCAGCTTCGACACATCGAACGCCACTGCCACCACGTCCGGTTCGGATCATTCTGAACACTCCGATTGCGAGTGAAACTCATTTATCATTTTAACACAACAAAGCAAAACAAAACAAACAAAAAACATCACCTCACCCAAGAGCATGAAAACGCGTTCATTTTAGTCAAATTTTGTAATTTGCATCGTTTTTTTTTCTTTCTCATTGCAGAAGAGACGGGAGACTGCATGCAGCTGGAGAAGGACGAGTAATTTATTCCAATTTTTATTCTTGCTGTCAAAATTATTTAAGAAAATACACAAAAAAAATTGGAAGAAAAAAACGTAATGGGTTAAAAAAAAAACAAATCACTTGTGATGTTATTTTCTCTATCCGCTTATATGATAATAATTTAGAGGTATGTTGTTGATGAATACTGAGTGAATATGTCTGATTATGCGTTATATTTAAAGTTTTATTGTAATAGAAAATAAATTGTTTTCGTGAATGAAAAATAAGTGTCTTTTATTAATATTGTCGCGAATGTGAAATGCTGATTAAGAAATTCATTTTAAATAACAGGAAAACCACTTCTGGAAAGTTTAGTCCAAAGACATGTTTTGTGTAGATTAGATGTAAATTTGGGAAACCGAAATAATTTTAAATGTAAGATTTGCAAATTTGTGATATTTAATTTTGTTCTTAATTAAATTAAAAACACTCAAACAAATATTCCTTACTGAACCCGAAGAAACAAAAATAGAACATATTTATATAAAAATTCCCTATTTAATAAATTAATAAATATTAAATAAATTATATAATAAAATATTAATAATAGCCCACCTGGGCAGCATAGTTGGTAAGGTTTCGGTCTAGCACGCAGTCGGACGGGGTGAACATTTTTCAGGCCTGATATTCCTAAACTTTCAGTGTATAAAAATTAATGACAAACGAAATATATAAATGAAGTTCCTCTTCTGGGGAGTCTAGAGAGCTAATGAATAACAAAATCACCAGAATGGTAAATAGTTGTTGATGAACGTGTGGTAATTTATTTAAACATATGCTAATCAATTATTTGTAGTTGGCAGCTGTAGTTGTAGGAGTTGCAATGTTTGCATATGTTTATTTTCGATTTCTTTGTTTTTATTGTTCCTCCTTTGTTTTTATTTTAACAATATCAACTTTTTCTTGCTCCAAAAACAAAGAATGGTTAACATATTTGTTAATTAAATGAATTATGCAATTGGACTCCAAATCAATATCGGCAAAAGGCGCTAGTACAAAGCACAAGATTCCAAACACTAGACAATCTGCAACAAGTGGATAATTTCAAGCATTTGAGCGCAAACATCATCAGTAAAGGTCTGCAAGACTCTGAAATCAAAGCCAGAATAATGATGCCGAATAAAGCGTACGTCTCACTGACGGACCTTTTTAAAAGGAGAAGGAGTGAAGGATTATTTTGGAAGGGAGAAAGTATCGAGAGGGTGGACATATTCATATATCTAGGTGTCATAGTAAACTAAAAGCTTGGGCAATGATTAAGGGAAAATGGGGGAAGTTGTGGGGTGAAAACTGGGTGATGGCTATGCGGATATGGGACGCGTGTGTTCTACCTTTAATAATGCATGGA
>WSZQ02070521.1:5936-16721 GCA_019419845.2 Weissflogia rhopalogaster
CGTACATTGGGTAGGCAGCCATAGTTCGTAGCGCGGTGAATGCGCTCGGTCCCCATAGAGTACATGGGAGTATAGAATTATCAAAAATTATAGTCTTACAACTAGCCCTTGGCGTTGTCCGTGCTGTATCGTAAGTCGAGGAGAAGAAATCACTCGTAAACTACTAGCTCAAGCCACATAACCGGTGGCTACTGCCCACGGTGTTCACTCGTGTCGTACATTTTTACATTATTCTCCAACACTTACAGAAGCAATACTCTCTTCTCTAGACAAGAGACGTACCTGT
Source organism: Weissflogia rhopalogaster (assembly GCA_019419845.2). NCBI lineage: Eukaryota > Metazoa > Arthropoda > Insecta > Coleoptera > Staphylinidae > Weissflogia > Weissflogia rhopalogaster. The sequence continues at coordinate 6,223 of WSZQ02070521.1, forward strand.
AGGGACTGCGCCTAAGCGCAGAATCTAAACAGCTCAGCACATGCGTACTCTTGAGTGGCCCGTCTAGTGGAGATGCAAGCCAAAATCACAGTCGGCTAGCTCAGAGGGTCGGGTTATTCATTGACATCCCTAAGACGGTCTTGTTCTGATCCCTGCCGCCCATTTCCCCTCAGGATTCACTCTACTGTGGTCGACTGATAAATTAACAAAATATTAAAATAACGTTCCTATTAATAAGATTGGCGACACATATGAGGAAAACCTCAAAGTTACCATTCAGTTAACAACAGAGATGATGATGAGCCGGTGGGAAGAATAGTGAAAATAAGACCGACCGAATAGGCAGGTAGAAGGAAAAAAGTGAATTGTCGAGAAAGCACCCTACACACTACAAAATAATATATACCGGCTAGATCAACGTCTTGCTCTGAAGAGAGAGAGAGAGCGACAGAGCGAAAGAGTCATTGTAAACTGTGTGAAATGGGTTATAACAAATGGGATGACTTGGTGACCGAGTATTTGGAAATGAATGAGGTATGGGTAGAAGATGTGAGAGGGGAAGCAAATGTGATATGGGATGGCAGGGGGTGCGAAGTTATGGGGTGGTTAGGATATCGGCAATTCTAAAGAATTAGAGGAAAAGCGCTACGATAGTTTTCGATTTTCGATACTTGAACTTAGTTTCACTGTGGGGTTGGTTAGCACCACAAATAAATACAACTTATAGGTTTAATGATCGGGTTTATGAAGTGCAATCGAGCTCATAGAAATGTGACAAGATTGTTGGCGGAGACGATTGGGACGGCGCTGATCGATGAGGCATATCGTCGAAGATCCGCTTCAGGTGTCTTCGCAGGTGTCAGTGAGAGCGAGATGAAGAACGGGATCAGAGACTGTTGAAAAGTTGTTTGACTGCGCCGAAGTGTTAGTGGACTGATTATGAAGTTGAAGTTGAAGTTGGATTGACGATGGTGCTTAAACGTAGTCATGAACCGAGTTGATGATGTTGGGCTCAGAATCATTTTGAGACGCTATAATTGTTTCTGATTTTCTGATTTGATCTTAACTACTAGATGGTAATAATTCATTTCCGTTAAAGGCGCATAATTATTCCCAAACTTTGTCTCTAGGTCAGAATAAAATACTTAGTCCTCTAAGTGAATTAATCAGTAAAATATCATTATTGACTGCAAAAGACCCATAATGTATCTTCATTTTGTAGACTTTCTAGATTTACATTATTCTGAAATCTTATTAATATTCAATTTTATTATGGCCTTAGACTAATAGAAATATATTTATTACTTATTCTTTCTTGTTATATAAAATCTGCTGTAATTTAAACCGGTGTATCCAAATTAAATCCCTGAAACCAAAGCAATGAATGTACTCTTTACCGGAGGTTAAGTTTAATATATTTTTAAATGTAGCTGTCCTCGACAAAATGTTCTAAATATACTTTACATATTTGCGACATAAACCCATCTCATCCAATCTCGGATACAATCTCCTACTACTCCATTGAATTAAATTTTCCTTCTTTTACCAGTTGTCAATTTTATATTATATAACATAATTCAATTTACCTTAAGAAAAAGAACAAGACAACGTAAATATCTAATTATTTCAGCCTAATGGAAAATCGTGGGTTCTCTACAACTAATATAACATACGTATAACATTTTCTAAAATAAACAATACTTCAGTCTAGGATAAATCTTATTTTAATTCTAATAAAATCAACTTTTTAACTTAATATTAACCTCTTATAATACTTTCCCTAAAGCCTTCATTCAATTAAACATACCTTTCACCAAGGAATTGATGTAAGAAGACATAGGTATGTGATTTTCACCCCATTAAAAACCAAATGATTGGAAATCAAAGGAGATTATTTATCGATTCACACTCATCCCCTTAAACCAAACACGTGCACCCACAGACTCCAACTAACCACTCCAAGAGCTCCCCGGCGACGCTTCCACTCAGCCCCGCCATCGACAATCGCTATCTACCGACCTCAATCCCATTCTGCGTCTCTTCGAAACAGCCTTCGGCCAGGCGGGTGCAATCGAGCGGAGGCAAAGGCATCGGATTAACAGAGTCAGATTAAGAAAGTTTTCCTCTCATTTTATTCGGTGTACTTTTATTTTATTTTGTTTCATTAATAACTGAACGAAATACGTCTGTACAACAAGACATACAACATTCTAAGAATTCCAACTAGAAAAAGCACACAATTTGTGGAATAATTGGGCATTTTTGCCAAATGCATAAATGAATAAAACATGCACGTTTAGAGACAAGTGCATATTAACTTTGATTTTCATAGAAATTTGCGGATTGCAAACGATAGAGTCGAGATCAAGTAGATGGTTTTTGTCAGATAAAATAGGATAGTGGTGAAAAAAAAAAGATAAAATGGAGGAAGGAAAGCAAAATGGTCTTAGCGACGCGAAAGTCGCTTTGTAAATGCCGCATGTTACGAATCACATTACACGGTAAGGCATCACCAGACGGAATCGCATTTTCCTCTCGTATTATTGTAAAAGTTGAGCGTGAAATCCATTCGGCTTTTCAATCGTCGGGTGCAGCAGCAGTGTCTTTATAGCGTCGCCTTTGGCGAACTACGACGTTTTATTGCAGAGCGAAACGGTGCAAGTCGCGAAACTGGCATAAAGTGCACGTGAAAATTGATCCCCGCAGGAAGAGGGCCACCAATGCTGGATGCACATGTCGTGTCTGATTGTTGTGTTTGTGATAAAATATACGGCAGTCTCTTATCCAATTGCGCTGTCGGCGAGTGACGAGAGGTTTGCGCGAAAACCGCAGCAGGTTATTGAGAAAAGCGGAAAGCAATTCCGGTTTTGTGTGCTAGCCTGGATTTGACGGCCTCATCATAACAAGCGGTCATCACTTTGTTATTCAGAGTGGAAATCATTCCTCTTTGATTCTTTGATAAAGAATATAGAAGGGAGGTGAAGAGCGCTAAAGTAAAGAAATGGGAAACTATTTCAGAGGACATAACAAAGGATGCAATTGAGAGGTCATAATTATTAAATATTTGATAGTTGACAAAATAAAGAAGAGTTAATATGTTCTACCAGATTATGCTGCTCCACTCTATATCTTTACCAACGCTTTACCAAGAATAAGGCAATCTGAAATTGAGCAAAGGAACGCCTTTTGCACGTCCATGACACCCTAAGAATGTGCTTCATAATCCTTCCAACCTTCTTATAAATCAAAAAACCGGAATAACATCAAATATTGATCGTCAGAAATCTATCGCTATTCAATTTTTAGATAAAACCACGGCTCTGTACAAATTCCTACGTCCTATTATGCAAGCGGAAAATTATACATCTCTGTATGAAGAACTGACTGAAGATTATTATTTTGTTATAATGCTATACAAATTCTATTGACTTACAACCCATCAAATAGGTCAAAAAACTATGTAGTCGATAACCTGTTGCAATTTTGGAATAAATATTATTATTAAAGAACAGTTGCTCTTAAAAGAGGAAACAATTGTTTTCGTGTTTAGCAATTCATAAGCTGAACCAATCTAAGAAAATATTAATGCACTAATTCAAAGAACGAGTAAATTTTAACCTAAAATAAGGTAACAATTTGAGACACGCAAATTATAGATACGTTCTGAATCTCGATATACAATGTTACATGAAGAATAATACAAACAAACTGATTTCAAGTATGTACTTCATTTATCCGCACTGGATGCCGTTTGGGAAATATCCGAATTAGTCGTTTGGGAGTAAACGATTCATGTATGTTTAACAATTTATCAAAGCAAGCTACGCGCCAATAAGTTACTGAAGAGCACATATATGGCTAAATAGTGTACTATTTAATTTAAACTTTTTAATTTATAGTTTTATATTTTTTAATACTGAAAATAGGGCAGAGGTTGGCCTGCCAAATGTTTATACTAATTTCCTCTTAATTTTTTTATAATGTGGCATTGGGTGTCTTGGCAGAGTGAAAACCATGTGCTATCATACCTGATTATTTCATGTCTCATATTTAAATGTCATTTCAACAATACAATTTCTTATGAGGATGTACCCGTTTTTGTGTTCTCCTTATTGCCTATAATTAGCAAATTCGGTTTGGCGGTGGTTACCTTTTGGTTCTACAAACTGTTCTTCAAAACTCGTGATACAGGAACATATAGCTATAGCAGAGAATCAGCCCTTTGATTTTCATAAACAACTTCATTGAATAATCCCCCTCGGAATTTATGAAATGTTATAACACATCCTAATAATAAAGCTAAATGATTTCGCATTATGTTTATTGTTTTATATGATTACACGAATCAGGCAAACCACACAAGAATTAATTAATCTTCACAGAGTTATATTAAAAAAACAGTCTCTGATGTTGAAACATCAGAGACATTGAAACATTAAAAAAAAGAAATGTTAAAATCAAATTGTTAGTTTCTGATCTATACAACATACATAAGGAACCTTTATTGGCATTACCTATTATCTTATACTTCATTATACAATTAAACCATAAATTTCAAAATATCAACATAACATATTGTAACAAAAATGATTGCGGTTCGAAATTGCCGCGCATATTTGTTTTCAACCGTGCCTGCGCTGCACACTTATCATGCGGCCCTGCGCCGATCATGAGGTAGGCTCTGCGCTGTTGCAAAACCAGTATGCATCTTGCAGTTACGCTGTTGCGTACGTATGTGGAACACGCATTCCGGTCGCCATTGCGATTCGCGTGAACGCATACACTTCCTTCGTAAAGGAAGTTTTTCGTGTTGCTCGAAAGCTGTCTGACTTCAGGTACAACAGAGCTCCAACGCCTCCATCATGGCATTAACTGAATAAAGTCAGTTGTGTTACATGTTTATATCTGCGTGTGTCTCCTTTTTGTCTTCTATTTACAGCCACCTACCAATTACACTCGTGTGTCAACATCATCTCCATCTCAAACGCCGACGGGTAGGAAACCCGTCGTTTCCAAACGAGATTCCTAGAGTTCTTCGTCACGCAGTGTTCTTGTTCAATATTAAACATTAATCATAATTATTAAATTAAATGATAATAATAACAATACCAAATTTGAGAAAAAATCTATGTATACTAAAATACATTCCCACCCGACAACAGGCTATACCCCCTCTTCTTCTCACCCCAGCGCTTTCCTGAGCAATTATTTCCTTTTTGTCAGGACCCTTAACGTTGCCACCGCCCTGCCATTCTTTTTCAGCCAACCTTGCACACTCATTCTGAACTATATACCGCCTAACTTTCTCTCGCATTTACCACTGGGTTAGATGTTCGACCCATGTCATAAGAACTCTAAATACTTAATGATTGTTCTTTTCCCCTCCCCCCTTCCTTATTCAACCTGAACCCAAAGCATACAATATTTTAATAAATGTATTCTTCAAGTGCACTTTACAGAAATGTTGTAAATGTCTTCGGATGTTCATTTACTGTAAGATAAATGGACTCTCAGAAAATCTGGATAATTGTTCCGAATACATTGTTTTCAGTAAAAAATAATTTGTCACATCAACTTATTAATCTGTTCAAATCAGAAATCTGAAATTATGTTTCCTTTCCTACCTAATATGATTGTAGGTGGTGAAACCTTCTAGAGTTGTCCGCACGAATATACCTCGTGCTCATCCCATATTACCAACACCTGACCTACTCTAGATCCTTGTATCTAAGTAATATCTCTTTAATGCTAAATGAAGACACGGAGACATATTAAATTCGTAAATTATATTTAAAAACTATACTCGACTGAGTAATATTTCTAATTCGCCTAAAAATTTAGATTAGAAAAAAGAAGCATCATACTAGATATTTTTTGCTTCCTTACTCATGTTATATCATAAAAAGAATATCATGAAGAAGATATTCCTAGTATTCATGTAAATTCCCTTACAGGACATTTAGAGCATATGGCATTTACAAAATTTACTAAAATTAATAATGTTGGAGTATTACCTTCCTGTTCAGTATTCTGTATTACCATTAAGAAATATGTTTATTTTCGCAGTACTAATGATCTGGTTCTCAAGTTGCCCTCATCAACATACTCGAAAGAGCCAGGTGATCTCTAATACACTTTATGGAGTTGTTGATTTTTTGTACCGTGGCAAGTCATGTTCTCATGGGTTTCGGAAATGGTTCCAATTTCGCAAATGAGTACTGTCGGAGTACAGGGAACCCTCTTATAACGCAGTGAATGCGTACGGCGTTATATGAAGATCGCGCTATAAGAAACTTGGATTTAACCGTACAAACTGGCTAAGTCGTAACGTGTTGTATGGAAATAGTCTACCGCGTATAAAAAGCGCGCTATCAGAATTAGTATAAATCACAGCATTATATCTGATATTAGATATGTAGACCAAAAATACAAAAAAAAAACATATAAATATAAATTATAAATTATTATAAAGGTAAACAAAGTCTCCAACAAGCATTAAGCCACCTAACTTTGCCTCATTAATACAACCTTAATGTATTAATGAGGCAAAGTTAGGTGGAAGGAAGTCAATGTAAGAAAAAACAATAAATCTTTGAAGTTTTCTTTTTTCACCGTATTGGTTTCTACTGCCGATATAACATAATTATAAAACTAATATTTATATAAATGATGAGTTATCTAAGCTTTCTTATTAGATCGCCCGATTACAGGCAATTAGGTATTTTTAATATGTTTCATTATATGATTAGTTAAGGACGTTCTATTATCATTGGTTTTATCATCAGGCTCCCTGACAGAGCATACAACATCTTAATGGGATGTTGTAGAGCGAAAACAGCGCTGTAAGAGTTTCGCATTATAGGAGAATTGACTGTACTTTTAATAATAATACTATCACCTATTTTTACGTCTTTTGACTTGTTGGATATGTTCTGTTTATTTGTTCCTTTTTGTTATGTTGTTTATTTTCAGTTCATATATGTTTCTGTTTATACAATTTTTGTTTGTTGGTGTGACAAGAATACATTGTTGTTGTTGTTGAGTATAATTCTCGTTGTGAGTTGTAGATGTATCTACTAGACATATCAGACGATGATGAAATATCGATATTTTTCGAAATTGATATTTACAAATTTTACAATATATCAACATCGAAATATCGTCCTGAAAATATCTATATTATCAATATCCTATCGGAACGCCATCATTAAATGGGTTTCAGAACTTATTTCAGTTACCAACAATCTACAGTGATCATTAATACACGTTGTTGAAAACGGCGAGGCTAATAGGCAATAAAAAAGGGCATAAAGGAAAAGGTATCCGGTGTCTGGAGCCAGATGCCAATTTTTGGCTTGACAATTTCTAGCTATTGTTTACAATACAATAGTAACGGTTGATGCCAAAGATTTTATAAACTTAGCCGTTTGAGGCATAAATATGTCTCGGGCGGGACGAGCCCAACTGAGAGCAATAAACCTTGGGGATGAAAGCGACGCTGACAGATGCTTTAAGGTACCAGCTAGCTCACAGGTGGTCTGCAATCATTGACAAGTGACGGACCACCACTAGTTGCTTGAGGAAAAGAGAGGCACCGGTGGTGCATCCCAATTGGATGGGGGTGTGTATATTTTAGTCATCACGCCGATTTGTTGGTGGAATTTCTCGTAGTGGGAAGTTCGTAGGAGTTTGTATATGTTTAATTTTAGGATTTTTGTAAATAAAAATTCAGATATTACCTAAATTTTGCGGCGTCAACAACTTCTTCCTCGACTTACACATTGGACGGGTAGTCAAGCCCTGCATTTGTTTGGTTGCTTTTGTATCATGACCGTAGTCTTTTTGAGTTCGGCTATCTTCTGTTCTAACCCTACCTTGGTCGAGCGTGGCCTTGGTACTTTCGCGGTGCTGAACACACAAGTAATCTCGGGCTCATACAGCAGTGTTACTAACCTGTACCCGTAATTTAATAGAAAAACATAATATTTTTATATTTTAATATTGCTGGTGCTCTAATTGGGTTTTTATTATTATTTGTATGTGTATTTACTTGTTTATTATTTTTCTTCTTATTGTATTGTTATCATTTAATTTAGGAATTGTGATTAATGTTTAGAGATATTTTGAAGGGTACTGGGTATTTATAAAATGAGGTGTTGAAATGCCAATAAAGTGTATAATAATAAAGTAATAATAGTGAACTAATAATAAATAATAAAGTAATAAAGTGTATAATACTTCAATTAATATCGCTATTAGTATAGATATTGCTATTGAGGTATTATATTTTTCGTACTTGTGCATAGAAAGGCGATTTTCAGGAACGGTGCGGGTGAAAACAAGCATTTTTAATTAATTGTGTGTCAAAATCGTGGTTGTGAACTGCGAGGTAGAGCCTTTTTTTATATTTGTCGCCAAATTATCTATATTTAGTCTGGCGTGAAAGATTTTTTTGAGCTGTTTAGTCTGCACCACATGTTTTTCACGTTTCTTGTAAGCCCTGCGTCGTCAAGTAGTTAATAAAGAGAACATAGAGCCACAAAACGCTCAGGTAGGTTTAAGTAGTTGCACGACGCGTTTGGCGCCTTATGCGCCTGGAAAATGACTTATCACGGCCAAGCGTAACGGCACATGGGTGCGCAGCTGCATGTGTGTAGCTACGAGCAGAGAGGTACCCTGTGGGTAGGAGATTGTGAGAGAGGCAGGGCGCACCTCTAGGTATGATTGTGGGCGGTGTGCCCGGCTGGGTATGCCACTGTTAGAGGGTGTTATCGGCCTTCTTCCGCTTAGAGATGTTGGCGGAAGTGGGAAGAAGGGTAGTTAGTTCGTATGAATTTTGTCAAATAAAGTTTAGACACATTTTTACTCCCGAAACATCTACCTCTCTCTTCAACATCTTCAACAATTTGCATCGAAGACGTAGTCTACGAATCCTAAAAATTAAAGATTCGCGTTAATTCACCGGTTGATGTTGCTGTTCGCAACAATCATCAAGCGTGCGTGAAAATCCTGTATAATACGCTCATAGTAGCTTCTAATAAAACATATTAACACATGTACTCGTTTTATAGTCATCATGACCTTTTTTATTAAGATATATATATACTAAGAAGGTGAAGACGAGTGTATCAAAATCGTTAGGAGCTGCAATGAACAGGTAACTAATGAAATGTACGAACGCACATCGCGTCGGCAAGGCCTCTTTTTATCAAGATTAATGCATCAAGAAGATTTTGGGACAAACATTTTTAAAAACACACGAAACGTGCTCAAAAACGTTGTTTCGATTCTCGTATCTTCATATAATATAATGCATAGCTTTAGGTATCCTTAAATTGAACTAATCCACGGAGAAACTAAAATCGAATTAATTGGACTTACAATTTCAACAATTAATCTGTTACTCAACTGTTAGATTGATTAAAGGAAAAGTACAGAAAAAACGCTCTTAACGAAATTAAATTGCTTTGCATGGCTTCATCAATACTGGAAGTACCTCTGAGTAAACAAATTCGTATTCTCATGAAGGTAAGCATAACCACAGGTTCGTTATATAATTTTTCGATTTTCCATCATTTGCGCATGAGAGCTCAACACCCCTTCAACAAAACAAGATTTTCATAATTGACTTTGCTCTCAGCTATCGATCGACCCTTTTTCTCCTAACAAATATCGCTCTCAAATGGAATTAAATACCCAAACATCGCCCATTCTAAATTCGGTCAACCCTAAAATTTCCAGCAAACTAGGTCGTCTGATTGTCTGCCCAAATATTAAATATCAGGAGGGTGAAATTAATGAAATTAATGGCGTCATTGCAAATTTCGTTTCTCACTTCCACACTTCAGAAGTGAATTCAAACCTTCGCCCGTGGAATATAAATAATACGCATAGATGCTGTGCATGCGGATTATTTGCTGATAAAGCAGGGCTATTCGATGGTAAGGGGGTATTGTATGCAGTGACGCTGTTCCGGCCCTCTCAAGCCGGATCTACGGCCGCGTGTTTTTTATTTGCTGCCGGCGCCTCCGCCACAATGGATGTCATCATCCAGGCGCGCGTATTCAAACGTGTCGCTGTGACGCAGTATCTCAATTAAGTGTAATTTAGTTGGAAACTTTTTTCGCACCGGGCCGGATGTGCACCCTGAATGAATCCTGTCGGATCAACGACGCCACAGAACTTTTAAATTCGTTTGAACTTCAGATTTGTTTTAAAGGATTTATTAAAATTTGTGTCACTTTTTAAATAAAATTTTATTATTCAGAATAAGTACCTAACATCTCTATAGAATTAATTTGAGAATATGTCGCACTACGCTATACGTACTACCCTCAATCCTTGCTTCGCAAGCTACGAGCGCCCGCTCTTTTCGCAATTTACAAGGAGTTATTTTGCCCAAGATATTTCCTACTAAATATGAAGCTATGAAGATGAAACAAATATCAAAATTGTCCCCAATTTTTCTACTTTCTCATGGTTTTGAACTTATTTCAATC
>WSZQ02070532.1:0-23142 GCA_019419845.2 Weissflogia rhopalogaster
GGCATAAAACATAAATTTGCATACTTAATCAAAATCAGAAGCAAAGACCTACGCCGAGCTGAAAATACTGAATACCAGATTTTTATACCCATTGTTTTATTGTACACAAATGTAGCTTCCATCTGTTCACCGCCGACCAGCAGCGGAAGTAACACCATCGAGTGAATGGGCCGTTGGTGAACCAATAATGAACCTCATCGGTATGCATAATGTCGGGGTGTTCGGCGACACCACGTGATCAATGAAACGCATCCGAAGGGAAACGCCGAGCATTGATCATCATCACATGCATTGCCCGAAATCATGCAATCGTTGGGAAACATAAGGAAATCCCGAGGCATCTTCCCGGCCCGAATACTTGCGATGATATTTGCGCAAACATACGGTAGCTTCAAGTGAGCTGCATTGTTACACTAAGCGGGTGTCTTATCTTCGCATTTATCAGCTCTCATCCTTCCTTCCCTTCGCGAGGGTATCAAATATATGGATGAACAATAGTGGCCTAGCCTCCGTTTGCATGTGGGGAGAAAAACAATCAAGTCTTTATCATGGAGACATGATCTCGTTGTAATGCACCAGACTATTTCACCTAAATTGGCGTCTTATGTTTGATCCAGGTTATAACTACAATATCCTAGAATATGTTCAAAATGTACGTACGAAAAGTAAGGTTCCTATAATTTTTATAAGTAGAAAACATTTTTTTATTCATTTTTTTTTTAATTTTTTAACACATTTTATGCATTTGGCACAAAACCTTTTGAAAGACTTTTTTTGTTAAAAGAATACTAGTATTTATTTTTAATTAATGTATGCGGTGCGCAGACCTGGCCATCGACCTTCACTGGTCCTGATTTTATTGTGTTTTTGTATATATTACATGTTGTTATTATGTTATTATATGTTATTACATGTTTTGTTATTGGTTTTTTTGTGATGTTGTTGTTATTGTTGTGTTGTTGATGTGGTGTCTTGTTGGGTGTGAGTGAAGTGAATTTTATGTTGTCGATGGATTCATCTTGAGTGTTGAGGGTTGCGCATTGCGATTGTTGTGACTTTATCGGTGTGGAGTTTTATTAATGTGAATTTTTCGTGTGAATTTTTAATGTGAATTAATTAAATGTGTGATTTTGAGTATGAATTTGTAATAATGACAAATTCACACTAGTGGGATGCCCATCCCGAGGACTCGAACCCCGTCCTCCTACATGGTAAGCAGATGCTTTACCACTAGGCTACCCAGTTGGGCAGAATACTAGTTTATTTTAATTTAATAAATATTTATAGGCATTTTACCTTTCGGTAATAGATATTTATTGATAAATTAAAATGGAAAAATACATAATTGTTCCGATGTTTTTCACAGGTATTAAAATTCAAATCGATTACTATTTTACATGTCTATTCAATTTATAATTTATAAGCATATTGATTTTTTCACATTAAAAACTCTATTTTTAGGTTGGAAATGGATGCTGTTAGACATTTTCCGCATTTAGCTTCGATTCTTTGAGTTACTATGCTACGTACTCTCTAGCGCCCATAATTTTGATCAGAGATGTCAAATCAGACAGACTTTGATGAGTTTATAAAATTTTCTTGAACATGACGTTGAGTATTTTCAATAAAATTTTAGCATTGTGTACTTTTATTGAGTTTTAAATTTGAAGCACATTTTTTGCATAAAAATTCGATTTAAAAATACGGAAAAATGGGTAAATATTTATCTCTTCCAAAAACAAATGCCGTCATATTCTAGTGAATTTATTTGACTATAAAATGTGGTTTTATTCAGCTTAATAGGTTTGCGTAAAGTTTCTCAATTGTGTACACAAAATCGAAAAAATTAAGTAAAGCTTTGAAGAAATTTTGATCAAAAATGAGAAGCTGGACAGTTTTTGTAAAGTTTGTGAAATTTGCTTGAATATGATGTCGAGTATTTTCAAGAAAATATTAAAATCGCATGTTCCTATGTAGATTTAAATCGAAAGTGCATTTTTTTTTTCAAATAAATGCTTTAATTCGCATACGAAAAATTAGATAAATATTTACTTTTTCCAAAAACAAATGATGCCATATTCAAGAGAATTATTTTATCTATAAAATGAGGTCTCAATTGTGTACAGAAAATCGAAAAATGAAGTAAAGTTTTGTAAACAAGTTCGTAAATTCTGCAAATATGGAAATTTTCAGAAAATGTTCTTGTATCTATTCTTTGATTGATTAAGAATATCTCCCCTCTTAATATATACTGTTAATATTGCATAGTTATACTCGGAAACTGAAATTAGGAATGTGTATAAACGTTTTTAAGTCACTATCCCCACAACTTCCGTTAACCATTTGTTTTCGACTTGATCATTAACAGTTAGCACTGTATTCACGCACGTTGTGTCTGCTTTGAGACACGCACCAGCTAGGTTAAACATAATTAATGACTAAATAATTGCTCAAATTTGTCCGTCGTTTTTCTCGCTGGTTTGCTGAGTGTGTGTGTGTGTGCGTGCCCCTGTTTGTATCGACACACGTCGGCGCAAAACGATATGTTGGACAAAGTAATTATCGTGCATGTGGGCACAGGAAACGCAGGTTAGCACGTTTCACCCTAGAAGTGTCTCGCTGTTGGACTGTGTGTGTGAGTGTGTCTACCATAAAAAGGGCATTTCCTGTTTGGGGGAGGTGAAAAGCTAAATGCTTTGAAAAACGTCCGGAACGCATACGCTTACCAACGCCGAACAGAACAAGGTGTCACTCATGACATCGCACACGCTGCGTTCGAATTACGCCTTTCGCGTGCTTGATATCCACTATCGACAAGACATCTACTCACTAATCCTTACCGCCATTCTCTCGCAACTGTGGTTTTATACTAGGTACAATAAACAGGCAGTGGTTTAGCTTTATGAATTTTAAAGGGTGCTCCTGCGCTTTCTGATCGGTAGCTGCCAATAAAAAATCGAAGAAAAACCACGTTTACAGCCCCATAATACCGACGGCAGCGACTTTCACTGTAATTTAAGCATTTCTGCATACCACTTTCGAAACTCTCTCTTCCAACCCCGTGTGACACTGTCCGTGTTGCGCTTCGGACATGCAAAGCGCACCGCCAACCGCAGATACCTACCGTCGGACAATAAAATTTTACGCATATTATATTGTTTTATGAATACAATAAACTTGATTGGGGGTGTCCTAAAATTCCGCCGCAAGTATGCCCATCTTTGACCTACCTGCTAACATGCTCCGTTTGCGGAGGATTTTCGTTCTTATTTTTATTATGACCAAGTATGTTTAGAATGAAAGCACATACCAATAGAGTTGATTTAATAAAATGTTAAATTTGGCATTTGGCCAATTAACAATTACAGATCGACCTTAAGAAAATTAAGCATTTCCTTACAGACATTGATCAAGTTCATGAAATTTATTTTGCGAGACCCACCTGGGAAGCCTAGTGGTAAATATATTACCACGTAGGAGGACGGGGTTCGAGTCCCCGGGGTGGGCATTTCACCGGGTGAATATTTATATTAATTCTCTCAAAAATCACACACAGACACACACAAAACACACAAACACATCTCGGCAAATAGGAAAGAGTTAATTTGAAGTATCAGGTCGGGTTCCCTGGATCTCCGTGGCGCAGTTGGTAGCGCGTTAGACCGGTGTCCCAAAGGTCGCCGGTTCAAACTCGAACGGGGGCTTCAAATTTTCCCTTTCCATGTTAAATTTCAATTTCAATTAATTAACTTCTTAGTAAAATTCATTAATTGTGTGCTAAATGATTACATGTTCTTCTTTGATATGTCAATGCTAGCTAGTCTGGGGTCGTTCAAACAAGACTGTACGACTGTAGTTGTGTGAATGAGTCAGGAAAAATCATTATTAAGTACTTACTCTTAAATATGTAAATTCAAACTTTATACTAAATTGTCAATACAACGTATATATTCTTTCAATTCAGGTCAAAGATTACAAGTGTATTTTCATCCTGTAACCCATATCTTTCAGGGGGGAAAGTACAGATCCTACAAGAATATCCAATTGAAATACATTGGCAAAAAAAAAATATATCCTTACGTTTTGATTCGTAAAAAAATCGACGGTAAAGGAGTTGCTAAAGTCGAACAAACTGGAGTTTTTTCGTGATTCCAGAGCGGAGCCCCTGCTTGAAATTGTTGGAAATATTCAAGAATTTTTTTTTGGTCATATTCTAATAATTATATTCTTTCAATTATAGTCAATGATTACAAGTTTAATTTTTCCATATGCCCACATCCTTCAGGAGGGAAAGTACAGAAGATCCAGAAATACCCAATTGAAAAGGTTGGCCAAAAGCAAAAATTCTTAATTATTTGTAAAACATTTTTTATAAAACAAACAAATTGCTAGATTCCAAAAGGAGAGCCCCCACCTCCCTTTCAATATGTGTTGGTGCCCTTATTGACGAAAATGGAAAATTGTAAGAAATATTCTTTCAAAGTGTGGAAAATATGTTTTCACATTTGCCATCTGTACATTTTCTGAGAAAGTAGAACAAAACCAAAGAAATTTCAAGAATCCATTCGGATCTCCCCGGCGAATATTTCCTTCCCGTGCCCCATGGCTTTCAGGCGAGAAAAGTACAAAGTGCAGGAATAACCAATTGAAAAACGTTGGCAAAAAGCAAAAAAAAAATATACTCTTACTTTTAATATCAGTACATTATTTGCTAAAAAACGAACAAAATACATTTCGAGATTCCTAGGGGAGGGATTCCCGTCTTGCCAATGTATATAGCGCTCTTTCTTGGTAATGACCAAAACAAAATCATTTAGAATTATGAAAATATGTCCTTACTTTACCGTAAATTTTTTGATAAAGCAAATCAAAAACAAAGTAATTTCACGAATCCAGAGAGCGCCCCCTTGTCAATATTTACTTTCTCTGTCCCACAGCTTCCAGACACGCAAGTTACAAAAGATACGGCCACATCCACTTGAAACGTTTTTCAACAAAAAGCCAAAAAATACAACCATTTTTTGTATTCGTATCTTTTTGTATCCATACATTTATAGAGACTAGCAAATATAAAGAAATTTTGAAATTTCAAAGTGAGAGCCCCCTTCCACAGACATGCAAAATTGGAAGATAATTTCTTTGAAATTTCAGAATGTTTTTTCAGAAAATAATTATATGGTAAGAAAGCTCTTCCTGATCATTTCCTGAGGTTTGTATTCTTTCAATTTTAGTTAAAGTTTACACGTTTATTTCTTCCTAAGTTGAAATGTTTGAAATTTTCAAGAAAATGCCTTTTAAAATGTAGAATATTTAAGACACTTGGTACGGAAACTTTTCCCGATCGTGTTTTGATATATTTTTCAATTCTAGTCAAATATTAGAAGTGTATTTTCTTCCTGTGCCCAACATCTTTCAGAGCGGGAAAGGTACCGAAGATTCAGGGAAATCCAATTGAAAAACGTTGACGAATATATATAGAAAATCGGTATGCAAACATGTCGCTGAACTTTATTTGTTCAGGGCGCGCTTTTTATGTCCGAAGCTGTGCCACCGAAAAACTCCATCAAATATTTACTTGGTGTTGATTTGTGTCGATATTTGCTTGTAATCTCACTGTTAAAGAAGTTGTGTTGTTTTTTTCATTCTTCTGAAATATGTTATTTAAATACTAAATGATGTTCTGTAAACTAAGAACTGCTAATTTTGAAAGGAACACATTAGATTAGTCCAGGTGCAAACGGTGCATCCGCCACGCGTTGTTCCCCCCTCTTAGACATCATAAAAAAACGAGAAAATGACGTTTTTGAGTCTTTTGACTTCTTCATTTCGCTCGATTAATCCGAATGAATCGGTGCCCTCGACGACATGAATGAATGTAAGCTGCGTCCACTCATCACGCTCGATTTTCCTCAATCGCATCGCCTCCTCAAGAGTGGGCACACGCAAAACCAACAAACGCAAACCGATAAATTCGCCCCGCACACTACAAATCGCGCCCTTGTTCTCCAAGTGTTTCGCATTGACCGGCTTTGGTTGAATTCGTCGACATCCTTGGTAGCCAAGGCATCTCGCGTGCGCGTCAGCGACCATTCGCTGCGATTTCATTCCGAATCGCTGACGCTGACTGAGCGTTCTTTTATTCATTACAGGACGCGCGCATTATGCGTCGTTTCGAGTGTCCTCGTTTCTTCTTTTTTCTGCTGTGTTGGATAAACATTTGCAGTATAATTGTAATCGCCTAACGGCCCGTGAGTATCCCCGAGCATTGGCGACACACAATACCAGCCCAAAAGCGGCACAGCGCTTCAAAATCCCAGCGAGGAGTGATGCCGTTTTTCCTACCCACTTTGTACACAGTTTGTCGGCTGGAAATTTATTAGCGCGGGCGGATAATGCTGAGAGGATTACCTCCATACTCATGTGACATCTTCAAAGATGCATTGTTGAAACACATTTATTTGTAGCGCGCATTTTTGTGCGTTGTAAATAAACCCCCCATTCATTAGGATAGCAGTCGCGCGTCACGTTTTAAATAAACGCTTATTAAATCACGCAATGATTTATGCAAATCGAAAGCGTCCCCCTTTAGCGTCTGGGTGTCGCGCACGCTTTCCACAGGATTCGTAGAAACGCGCGGCGTCATAAATCTTGGCACGGTGCGACGCCGACGCCACGAATGTATCACTTCTATTGCTTCATGGAACAGAAGCCGGTCTAATTCATGCGTTTATACACTCGAAAATTCCCCAATTTTTGCCCCCTGAACAATGCGCAAACAGAAGCGCGACAATGGGATTAGATGCGTTAATGAGGCCGCGTAATCCGATTGCGAAGCGGCTTAGGAGTAACGAAGAAGTTGTCGGTTCTTGTGGGCGCGTTGTTGGCGGCGCGTTGCGTTGACGTTGCCAATGACAGCTAATCGCAAATGCAACGCCCATTCGCACACAATGTGGTAATCCTTTTAACGCAATGGATCAAATGCAGCGCCGTTTTATTATCCACAATATTTAGCCAACGTCTAGGCTAACCACTTTGGCTTAACGTGTAAGTTGATTATACGAACACAGAGTGAATATTGGGGGTTTTGAGGCATAGTTCTGAGAAATAAAGCAGGAATCTGTGAATGTCAAGAAGACTCTTTCACTTTTAAAAAATTTTGAATAATAATGATTCCTTCTAGTTTAATTGATGTACGGTATATCAATTAAACTAGAAGGAATCATTATTATTCAAAAACTAAATAGATTAAAATAATGAACTTACCTGTTCATCTATGGAAACAAATATGTTTTTCCTTTTGTATAACAAGCTTCTACATAATATAAACAACTGCATAAGATTGTATACGGTTTTTTTTTTCTATATAAACTTTCCGAGTTTGCCAGTTTCCAACAGTTTAACCACTTTGGATTCACACGGCAAGTAATTAGAAGAAAATTTTGTAAATTTCGGCCGTTTTGAAGCATAGTTTCGCGGAAATATAACAAAAATTTGTGAATGTCGAGAAGATTATTTCGGACATACGAGTTTAGACAAGTTATCGATTAAACTAGTTGAGATAATAATTAGATAAAGTCTTGATACGTACTAAAAGTACCTTCTAGTGCATTCAGGTAAACAAATCCATGATTTTCCGTTGGCTTAACAAGTTCCTGATCATCATACATATTATATAAGTCTATAAACAACTGCATCAGATTGTATACCTTTCGTTTCATTGCAGATTTCGAGTTTCTTAGTTACCAAGTGGTTAACCTCTTTGTATTTATGCGTTAGTTTATGGCACACATAGAGAGTAAATTTTGTGAATGTTGGGCATTTTTAACCATAGTTTCGGACAAAATTTACATAAGATCTCTATTAATAACTAGGAATAACAATTAGACTCTGTTTAACCTTAATGAACTAAAATATATCTAATATTGCATGCAGGAAAACAAATCCCTGTTTTATTGTTTATTAAACAAGCTCCTTGTCCTCGTACGTAATATATAACCATTTAAACAACTGCATAAGATTGACTACTGTTTTTTTTTCTCTGACTTTCCGAGTTTCTCAGTTCCCACCAAGTATTTTTCTCACTGGTCTCCCAAGCCAACTGCTCCTGCATCATATTATTATTAAACCTTATTTAACCTTGTCAAGAGTGCAAATGATTCCCTTAATTTGAGTATAAGATTGTGAAAGTTGTAACTTTTGATGAATGTTGCCTGTGCAAGAATTGCAAGAGATTTAACTACTAAAAAACTGTCTCTCATACGTGAGTGCACAATGTGTAGACCAAAGTAGTCACCATAATATCGTACCCCAAATCCACAGGGCGCGATGCGGCGTGAAAGAAGCGTCGTTTTTGGGCGCGATCATATATTCTCCGGCAGAATCGTTATAGATCCTCGGTTTATCTTGATCCTGGATTTTGGCTTACCAGAAATCGTTCGGTTTTTGCAACCGAAGGCGCTTTAGATGCCGCTGATTCAACCGATGCCACCGCCGCGGCGCGCCGTTATGCGCGCATTTATAC
This sequence comes from Weissflogia rhopalogaster, assembly GCA_019419845.2. NCBI lineage: Eukaryota > Metazoa > Arthropoda > Insecta > Coleoptera > Staphylinidae > Weissflogia > Weissflogia rhopalogaster. The sequence goes on from WSZQ02070532.1 coordinate 8,522, forward strand.
GAGCCTTTGGGGGTGGCAGCAGCAGTGGTGGTGGCGTGAAGGGGACGGCGATGGTGGCGCAGTTTCAGGCAGTCATGCTAGTCGTAGTTTGCTACACGATCGCGATCTGGAAGTTTTATTATGTCTTTAGCATCCCATCGTCGATACTGAGTGTTTTTTTGGCGTTAAAACTTTGATTTTAGAATGAACGGGGACATATCAACGTGTATTTTTTCAATTTTATCCGGAAAATTATTTGAATTAATCGTGTTTATTACAGGTTATTGCTGAAATGAAGAGGTGGAATTAATATCGATGTAATAGAAGCGTAGTCAGTAATAAAAATATTTGTATTTTAAATGAGATTATTTAAGTTTAAACTTACAATTAGTTCGGAGCATTTCGAATTGAAGTTTTTTAAGTTCCTATTGGAGAGTGTATACACCCTGTAAAACAGTGGATACCCGGTCCAGATTGTGGCGGCAGCGCCCGGAACCAGGAGTAGTTAGAACAATATTATTCTCTTCATTCCTCCAAGCGTATTTTCTGCACCCTGCTTGCACGCGACGCTGATTTTCGAGCGAGATTTCGCCCCCGCGACGCGCACACGAAGGACATAAAAATGTGCAAGCGACTTCCTTCCTGCCGCGGCAGTCGGCGGTGTCGGTGTCGGCGGCAGTGGCAGTGGTGGCGGCAGCTGATACACACGGCCGCGCGACGGGAAACGCGTCGGCAATAAATTTCGACAAAAGAGCGCCACGCTACTAAGAATCGGCAGCCAGCCGGCAGACTAAACATCGCGAGCGCGCGTGATTGTTTTCCAACTTTTTCTCCAACGGTTTTTCCGCAACATATTTCGCCGCCCGTGCGCGGCACACATTTCGCACGCATCGCCGCCGCCGCCGCCGCCGTAGCAGTAGCCGCCGTCCTATCACAATGCCGCGCGTAAAACACACGCAGCAGCGCATTTGTGAAAAGGACGCGAGAAAGAATGGCCGACATGCGCAATTTTCCTAATGTCCGCAGCGAGACGGCGCTAACGACGCTGAAGAATGGCAGCGCGTGTGGAAATTGAATGCGAAATACGAGCGCGCACGCGAAATGCATAATATCAGCAAGACAATGCCATGCATTTCCGGTTCGTCGCTACTTCCGTACGCCCACACTCGCTGCTTTTTTGCCGGGCGCGATTTGTTTAAAACCACTAGCGCGTGAAAAGCATGCGAGTTGGCGCGCTTTTAATACAAACACTTCCATTATTTTAATGAAAAATATCGAGATAATTATTTGCAGCTCTATTGCACTTGTTTCTATAGATTAAACGGGCCGATTTTCGGTACTAAGCAACTTTTAAATTGATAATACTGATGATACTAATTTCGTATATTCCGCATTTATGGCATTTTTTAAATGTTTAATTTCATATCTTTTGTTGGTATTTATGTAGATTACATGGTTAGAAAGCTACTTAAATTTACATTTTAACCTGATGATATCATATAAAGTCAGGTTATTACACTTAAAATTATAGTGACTCTAAATATACGCATAAATATTTCAAGAAATTCAGAGTTGAAAGCGATGAAATCTATGCATTGAATTGTTTTTTTTTTTCGTTATAATGAAAATTTTTGATAAGAAAGTCATGACCTGTACTATTCGATATACAATTTTCTACCTTATTATCTTTGCTTCGTTAGATTAAGTTATATATCCTAAGAGTTATTTGATGAAAATATTTATATTCAGTATTAGTGAAGTGAAGTGTGTTTTGTTGCATATCATTTGTTATAATTGTTATAGATTTTAGGTTGAAAAATGGTTAGAAAGCTAGTTAAATTTACTATTTAATATTGTGTGATTAAATATAGTGAGATTATTACAATCTACGAAATACTGACTTCAAATCTAAACAAAAATATTTCACGAAATCATTATGGAATCTATGCTCAGTTGGCTCTGGTTTTTCGTTCAAATTTAAGATATTTAATTAACTATTCATTTTATATAATATTCGTTAATATATTTTCTATCTTATAATCTACATTTAGTTACTTTAAGATACGCTTCTAAGAGTTATGCGATCATAATGCATACTCACAGTATTTATGGAGATATTTTGTATTTTGTTGCATATCTTTTATAATAATTTATATACATTTTAGGTTGATATATGATTTGAAAGCTAGTTAAATTTACTTTTTAACGTTATAGAATTAAATAAAGTGATGTTATTACAATTAATGTTATAGTGAATTAAATTAAATATTGAACGAATTTCCGTGGTGTAAAGTAAAGTAAATATAAATAAAGTGATGAAATCTTTGCATTGGCTCAGTTTTTTCGCTTTAGATTAAGATTTCTCTTATCAATTCATGGCAAATAGCATTTATTATAAAATTTTCTATCTTAACATCTTTGCTTTGTTAGATTACATTATGTTTTCTAAAAGTTACTTGATGAGAATGTTTATATTCATTTGTGTTTATATTGCATTGGATTTTTGATGCTAATGATATAAAATTCGACAACGAAATATGTTTGCAATCATAATTTATTAATACCTTATAATTGTATTTGTTTATGAAATATAAGATTACTTGTCTGTTTATAAACATAAATTAACAATCAATTATTGTTACCGAAACCGAATCTATGAAGTTCTGATGTGATTATATGAAACGACGTGCACTATATCGTATTTACTCGAATTTCGCTATTTGTAGAGAATACTGTTCGAATATATATTTGCACACATCTCAAAAAGTAATCCATACTTGGATTTATCTTGCAATCGGAGATTTACGTGTGTGCATACCGTATAAAGAAGTAAACCGAAAAATAGAAAAAGATTTTCCTTTCGGCAACAATGGATCACATACAATGGCACAATGGATGTGCGTCCTAGGTACGCAAAACATCTCTCTAGGCGCAAAGATTACATTGTTTCCCTGATTTTCTTGTAATGCAATTATATCTGTGGGTATTACAACGTATTGCCATAGCGAAGTAAACGCATTTGTGATGCATGATCATGCTTGAGGCAGACTTATTTTTACTGGCACGACTTTTCGAGTTTAAAATGTTTTCGACATAATAAACGTTGGAGGGTTACACCGCGGAATTCCTTTCAGGTATCTTTGTTTGCGTTTGCCGACTAATCCCCGCCAACAAATTAGAGCAACTGCAGCAACTTTTCCACTTTTCGGTGTGCGTCGCATTGATGCTACTTTTAGTACGGCGAACAGTGGGTAGCTTTCGCGAAAACGGCGTCTTTAAGTTACGGAGCGCCTCCAAAATAAACATTTCGCATGTTTTATGATTAGTTTTGCCATATTTAGAATAGTGCTATTGGAATGATTGATATAGCATGAGATAGCTTGACTCTCCTGCTACATTATGCAATAGTTATAATTTAAAATTTTATTTTTATACATGGGGTTTTTGGGGGTAGACTTTACCCTTTGATAATCATAAGAAGGAGTAACATGTGTTCAACGAGTCAGGTATCAGCATATTCTCTATTTCATTGTCAATTAAATGGTGTATGGGTTGTTATTATAGTACTTGGGTATAATCCTTCTTTCGGGGTAAATATTGGAGCGAGCAGTCGCGACTCTGTGACTTTTTGAGCTCACGCGAGTAGCGCGCGAGTCACGTTGAGCGAGAGTGCACCGAGTCGCAACTCATATATGGACGATTTGCATGTGGTTCACTGCGCACTCCTATATTTACCCGGAAAAACAGGCCATGCACAAGCAGAAAAAAAAACTCTATACACCACCTAATAGATTATGAAATAGGGAATATTTTGATATATAACTCGTTGAATACATTTCACTCCTTCATATCGCCAGTAAAGAGTAAAGTCAACCCTCAATAACACTATGTAAAAAAAGAAAATGTCAACTTTTATCTAATGATTAGTAGAGCTGAAAAGGTAAGCTATCCAATAGTGTATCATTCATCCCGATGGCATTATTCTAAATATGGTAAAATTCATGATAAAAACACACGAAATGGCATTTTTTTAGGCGCTGCGTCGATTTAAGTCGTTTTTTTCTTGAAATCGTCCCAATGTGCGGCGTTCCCGAGATTTACTCGATTTACGGCTACAATACTCGTACACATATGCGCGTATGCAAACAGCGTCAGATGTTCGTGCTTCATATGTTATAAAACATAGTTAATCCACACAACAGCAACGGCAATTTCGCTACAGCGGGTATTCCAACACAAGGTGTTCGAAAACTGGACGCAATACACGTCGATAAACTAGTAGCGGTTGGTAAATAACTCACAGTACGTCGGCGAAGACCGTGCACATTCTTGTATTAAATATACATACGTCGTAAATTACTCAAACAGCAAACTTAAACCCATCTTAGTTGAGTATACACACTCGAATCGATGGAAAAGGGCCGGGGCGAAGTTGAACAACGAAAACGGGGTAAAAGCTCCGAACTAAGATAGTTTCATTCAAAGTGCATTCGAAGTGTTCGCGCATAGTTAATTACCGCCTGGCCCCCGAAACGTGTCAAACGTCCCTAGAGCATTACCGCGTCTTCATCTTAATCAGTTTGGGCGCATGAATAAGAAATGTGTCGTCGACGCCGCGCCGCTACCATTTCGACGCCTACGACGCTACCAATGTCGCCCACCTATCTCGATTTGCAATCTCACCGTCACGCCGCCTCCGCCGACTTGCCAACTCATGGCACATGTCAAACAATCATTGCTGGGGCTGAATTCAGGAGGGTTCTAATTATAGGCAAACCTGTCATATGCGGAAACTGTAATATAGGGAATTTTTGCAAAAAAAAAGCGTTTAAACACATCGAAAGATCGATAGCTGCAACGGTTCAGGAATTAACGTGCGATTTCTGAACTTTTGGAAAATATTCGCTAAAATATATAAGAAAAACGTGTTCAGATATGCTATATCGACTTGTTTTTTGCGAAAAAATGCGTTTAAGCTCATCAAGCGTCTATCGATCGCTGCAAAAGTTCAGAAAATTTCTGAACTTTTCGCAAATATTCGCTAAAATACATAAGAAATAGTGTTTACATATGCTAAATCAACTTACTTTCAACGGTTGAAAAACATGTTTAAATGTGATAAATCGACTTATTTTCGAGAAGAAAAAAAATGCGCTTAAGCACATCGAGGTATCGATGGCTGCAACGTTTCAGGAATTAACATGCGATTTCTGGACTTTCGACAAATGTTCACTAAAATATATAAGGAAAACGGGTTCAGATATGCTAAATCGACTTATTTTTGCGAATAAATGCGATTAAGCAAGTCATGAGTTCGGTCGAGGCAACGATTTAGAAACTAAAAAAATGTGCTTAAGCACATCGATGTATCGATAGCTGCAAGGGTTCAGGAACTAGCATGCGATTTCTGAACTTTCGCCAGATGTTCACCAAAATATATAAGAAAACCGTGTTTAGATGTGGTAAATCGACTAAATTTTCGAGAAAAAAATGCGTTTAATCACATCGAGCGGCTAACATCGGCGCAAAGGTTCAAAAATTAACATGCTATTTCTGAACATTTGGCGAATATTTGCTTAAATACATCAGAATAACGCGTTTAGTTATGCTAGACGCGTTTAAGAACATTCAGCAGATCGATAACTGCAACGAATCAGGAATTAACATGCGATTTTTGAACTTTTGGCATTCGCTGAAATATATGTCAAAACGAAATAATGTTTGATCCCGTCACTTTCCGTTGCAATTAGATTGCACTCTATTAAATTAATTGTACAGAATATTCCTTAATCCAACCCTTAAACTTTATTTCTATTTATGTAATCGGTTTTAATAAATTTGAAGAAGAAAGAAGATTGTTACATTGTTACCAAAAAAGTGAAACCTGCTGTATGCGGAACCAGCTTTATAAATAAACCTGCCTACAACGGATTTAGGTCTATTAGGTCTACACGACTTTGATAATGAGTATTGACCCGTATTACACTGAACCTGTCTACAACCGAAAACTGTTTGGTGCCCGGAATTTCCGTTACAATAAGGTTTCAATGTATTACCTAGCTTTTAAATTCCATTTGCGGAATTCTGTCTACAATGGAAATTTGTCTAACTCCATGACAACTAGGGAAAACGACAACCCGGTGTTACAGTATTAAATTGTTTATATAGAATATTCTTTAACCTAAAAATCAATTTCTCTTTATGCTATGGGTTTTGCTAAATTTGAAGAAGTAAGAATGTTACAATATATTTTCTTATAAAGAGCTAGCAGTAGTGCTATCAGAAGAAACACTACTAGAAGGAACATTTTTCGCCGCCACCACCAACTTGCCAACTCATGGCACATGTCAAACAATCATTGTTGAGGGTGGCTTCAGGCGGCGCGCAAAAATTTGCAGCCCAAATCGATTCGCACCGAAATAGCGCGAGCCGAGTGAATGGGGTGACAGAGTGTGTCACACAAGGGGGTGGCATTGATGACGGACGCTATAGCTCTCGTTTTCGAGTCGATCATTTATGAAAACATAAAAAACATGTGCGTGCATTAGGGCAATTTGTATCGTGGCGCGCTCTCTTTTTCCAACGCGCCCGCCGCAGCGGCAGCGCTACCGAGGGGTGGCAGGCACATCCTGAAATGTTGCAAACACGTGTTACACGCCCGCCGCACACGTATACACCCCAAACCTTCGACCGGGGGGGTTCATTTACGCGATGCCCGCCGCCACACCGCCGGTTTCGGAGGCATAAAATTACCATCGTTATTAGGAACGCTTTGAACCCGTGTCATCCTGTTTTATATATTTATTCAATTAATTTTCTATTGCGTATTGCAATGGGAAAATGTTGTGAATCATTGCTGGTGGGGATGGATAGGAATAGTGTATTTAATAAGTGAAACAGTTGTGTGTGTGTCGAAACTGGCGGGGTTGTAATATTTCGTAGTATTGCGTAGTCGAAATTACGAGAGTCATGCTCGTTGACTTGCTCGTGACGAACCACCGACCACCCGACCGTCCCTGACGGTGGTGAATGCTCATTTGACGCTGCCCCGCGACCAGTGTCCTCCGCTAGTGTGTTGGGGGGCGGCGGACGCTTCTGCGCGTTGCGTCACCGCCGCCACCACCACCGTCGATGTAAAATTAAAGCGGTTTTCCATTTCGCGCGGTGTCCTTGCGGTTTGCGTCTTTCGTATTCGCGCTAAGAAGCGCACGCGGCGCGGCGTCGGTGGTGGTGGCGGCAGCGGTGGCGGTGGTGGTGATGCGACGCGACGGCGCGTTGGAAGGGCGAGCGCGCGCCTGTGTGCTGAAAGTCGGCCTGCCGCACTTGTATAAGCCGTGTGTCAGAGGCTGTGTGTGTGTGGGTGTGTTTGTATATGAGTGTATAAGTTTGTAGGTGTGTGTGTGTGTGTGTAGCATACGTGGATGTGTGCGGCATGTCGAGGGGTGGGACCAAACCGCGCGGAGCCCTCAAAAACCGCCACTGGATTGGCCGCCATCGTGTGCGCTCTCTATCCAACTCGTGGAAAAAACGGTAGCGATTTTCCCTGCTTTTCCGCCGCAATCCGGCCGCGGCGGGCGGCAGCAACCCTCCGTCGACGGCTTGCCGCCACCGGCGCCGCCACCCTCCCCATCTGACGCGCACTCTGTCTGCATCCAACCAACGTGTGCGCGCGAATTTTTTACTCTTTTCAAGATTAACCACTACCGCCACCCGGTCGTATTCGGTCTCCGTTGCACCCTTGTAGCCAAACACACAATGCCAACCCTCCGCTCACCACGCAGCCGGAGCGTGTTGCATTACCGCTCATCTATCCTCTTCGTTCGCCTCGTCTGTCTCGTGCGCTCTTAATAGTTTTATAAAAACGTTCGACGCTCGCACGACTGCCTGAAGATTCCATGGGGTGGGGGATGCGGCCATCTCACTCGGACGCGGCGCAGCGCCCAACCCCAGCGCACGGCTCATTATTAAGCGACAAATCAGTCCTCTCTTTTCATACCTATTTATGTGCCCCATAAAAACTACCCTTCTTGACACAGAGGGGGCATTTAGGCGGGGGTGTGTACGGCTGTCGGCGTTGAGTAGATATTGACCAGAACGAAAAAGTTTCAGTCAGTTCACTTCGAAGTAGCACCGAGTGCGGACGTAAAAACGTAGCAAACTTCGAAAGCGCAACAGTACACAATCGGAAAAACGCACACGCCAGTCGTTTAGCGGGGATTTACGTATTCGAACGCGTGCGATAGCGAAAAACCGGCGAGGAAAAGCCTAACCATTCAAGAGCGTGCTCGACCAAGTTCGTCAAAGCTCGCGACTTGCCCGCTTGCTTCAATTGGATTACGACCAGCAGCGGTAGTGGTAGTGGCGGACAGTTTTCTTAAAACGCACGCCGCAAAGTGATTTGAATTCAAACGCCTTTTAACATCGGCTGCGTGAAGAAGCTCACCGGAGAGCTCGCACCAGTTTTTCAACCAACCGTTTTACCAACAAACAGTGCAATATGCATCTACCAGCGCCAAAGTTTTCGGATATGTACGCACAGATGCAGGAAGCTCTTCAGGAATACCATGGGGAACTAGTTCAAACCGGCAGTCCTTCAATCCTCTGCAGTGTCCTGCCTACACATTGGCGCTCCAACAAGAGCTTACCGATTGCTTTCAAAGTTGTCGCCCTGGATGACATCCAGGACGGCACTGTGGTGACGCTGAAAGCCGGAAACGATGAGAACTTCTGCGCCGAATTGAGGAACTGCACCGCGGTGATGAAGAACCAAGTTGCTAAATTCAACGATCTGCGCTTTGTTGGACGAAGTGGTCGCGGCAAATCGTTCTCGCTAACGATTGTCATCAGTTCCATGCCTTATCAGGTGGCTACCTACACAAAAGCCATTAAAGTCACCGTTGATGGACCTCGTGAACCTCGTACTAAGTCAAGTAAGTATCCTAGTAAACATTGTTTTTGATCAGTGTCACTTTAGATTACTTCAAATCGTTCAAACGATTACGTGACTAAATTGAGTCGTTAAATTTGCTAATCTCCTATTTTCTCTTCAGCTTTTGGTTATCCAGGCTACGGTCTACCAGGCATGCCCGGGAACTTCAATCCGTTCCTCATCAACCCATCATGGTTCGATGCCGCGTATATGTCCTACGCTCTTCCGGACTACTTCCGTAATCGCGCACAAGCTGCACCGATGCATCAGAACCTGGTGAAGCCACCAATGCCAGCCACGTTGCCGACACCCGCTCAAGCTGCCGCCGCCGCCGCCACCGACTTCTACATGCCCACACCAGCACCAGTCTTCCATCCGCCCACCTCCTTCCTGCCGAATATGGCACCGCCGACCGGCCAGGCCAACCACCAGTTCCACATCTCACCACCGCTGGTGCCGTCGCCCATCGAGCAGCTTTCGATGCGTTTGTCGCCAGTCAGCAAGACCGAGAGCATCAGCCCGCGCATCAACTCCACCATGGACCACTCCAACTCGGAGCCGTCGGACGACGACGACGAGGAGGACATTGACGTCGTGCGCTCCGCCTTCCAACCGATCAAGCTCGCCAGTCAAGCGCTGCAGGAAGTGCAGCAGCCGGCGCCCGACTCCACCACCACCACCACCGTCGCCGACGAGCCCGTGCGCGTCAAGTGTGAACTGAAAGCGCCCAGCGCCCGCAAGACCAGCCCCATCACCACCACGACGCAGGGCCACAAATCGCCCTCGACGAAGATCCAAACCGCCAACGCCGCGAAGCCTGTCTGGCGGCCATATTGAAAGCGTCTGCGCAGGCTCTGCGTGTTTAAGCTGCAATAGAATGGATGTGAGCAGTTAGTGAAGTGAGCGTGAATGTTAAACAAATCCTGGAAGCGCACCGATCATCGATCGACGTGTGTGTGAGCGTGTATGTGTAAATTTGTACATATTTTGTAAATTGTAAATTCAAAGTGTAATTTATTTATTATATACATCAGAAAAATGGAATTCTATATAGAGAGGTATATTTAGTACTGCAATTGTGATAGCAGAAAATATTGTGGACGACATACAATTACCAACAAAACCTAGACTAAGTAATAGGAATGATAAGAATTGGAGAATTTTTATAGCGTATTTTTGTACAGACAAATTCATCATTGATCCACAAGAATAATAAGATTTTTGACTAGTACAATAAATAAATAAATTTTATTATAAATTACGTTTGTGCGTTTCTCTCTTAGTTCACTTCCGCACTTTATTTCTTGATATCTTCTTAATCATGCACGCCTGTCTGTCAATTATCAAATCATGCATGCTTACATTTCTTGCAATCATCGCAACTCGGTGGATGAACGATAGTATTTAATGCATGTTGCCTTGTTCTGTTGTTCTGCCAAACTGACTTGTTACGATACGCTGCGATACGTTGCGATCTATTAATGCACGAATTGGTGTTTAGCGCACCGAACATGGACCAGTAACACGCACGTCAGGGCAGCGCTGATTGGTGATTATCAATCGACTAATTTGCCAACTGCCGGTTGGAATGCGCGCATGTAGGTGCGATGTGATGCAGCGAGTGCATGTAGATTTTTCATCAGCGTATAATTAGTTGGCAGCTAGTTAGTTGGTTAACTAATTAGGATTGATTTCGAGTTTCAGTGGCGCGCACATGTACGTCGAGGCGTGTAAACCTTTATTAGTTCCACGTAGCATTTGGGGGTGGATGGGTGGATGAGTGGATGGTCGGTGTTGGTGTGGTGCTGGTGCTGGTGCTGGTGGCACGAGATAGCGTCCGTTCCGCCAGTTCCCCAGACCAACGGAGCGCCCTCGTCCCCACAGCCACCCCCATCAACAGCATCATGGGTGGCGTGGCGGTCCGTTTTCGACGCTCGACAAACACCACACATCGTGTTGGTGGCGCGCGCGCGCGCACACACAGTGATTTTATTGCGCTTGCATGTACGTTACGTGTACAGTGGTGATCCGGAAACTCACCTCTTCCAAGTATGCCGTATTGGGGCATTTATGTAGAGCGCGCGCGTCAAGGGGACGCTCGGGAACGTTGGCAACGCGTAGTTTCGAGCATTTGCTTCCTTTGCTAACGATGCTGATGGCGAACTTGGCGCATTTTAGAGCTGGGATGATGAACGCTGAAGCATGATGATGGTTTGCGACAGCCTGTATGCCAGCGAGGACAGGCACACATACACGCGAATTGAGCATGGGGCGTCACATTTCATCGAATTTCATGGACCAACGAGTCCTTTGTGCATCTCGTCGCATGTGCGTTCCCTACCCTACACGCGCGGCATGGCCCGGCCGTCCTCTTGTCACCGTTGGCGTTGGGGACTGCCAAACGAGGCAAACAACGCACCAGAGTAACTGTGATTGCGCGCCGCGAAGAATTACGCGTCGGTAGCAGTCGCACGAAGTCGAGCCACGTATTCCAATCATGAAATCGGTCTCTCGTTGGTGTATATATGCTTATGTGCCACGGCATGCAGTCGACTACCTATTTGTAAGCATTTCAAGCTCAAGCCCAAAAAGTAGCGACTTTTTTTCGAGGGGTACAACAGATGTGCGTTTGCGAAAACAACCGAATATGATTAATGCCTAGAGAACTATTCGATGGCGTTTCCCCTGTACGCAATAAGCACCGATTTCAAATGTGCAACACACTGAAGGGCTTGTTGGCTGAAGAGTATATTCCGCGTACGCAGCGTGCGAATCTGTTTATACGCGCCCTTTTTATGAAGTCACGACCCGCTGCACAAGTATCAAAACGGAACAACGGGAGATCGAAAATATTGTGAGTTTCAAGCGTTGTACGATGAGAGGTACGCGGTCCTATTTTGATATTTCATAAATGGGGGAACAAAAGATCTTGTTGGCACCCTCGCCATGTAGAAAATTGCCTTTCTCCATCTCGCCAGCGCGAAACTATATAAAAAATGATTGTATTAAAAATATAACAAATCAAAGTTTCATTACTTGTTATTTTCATTATATTTTAATAAATAATAGAGAAGGGAGTGAAACTTCTAAACGCACGCTTGATTTGGCGCATGTTGCCGTGAATAATAAAACAATAAACATATTGCTAATTGATTTTTCTCTTGAATCATGATATGCTATAATATTTCATAAATTTCGTGGTGGAACATGAATATGTTCCTCTATCACGAGTTACCAGTCTTAAAGTCCTGATCATAGTACCAGAAGACGATGATAATGGACATTCCGAGTTTTGATTATATTGAGAAATTTAAAGGTTTTTATCTTTTAATCTGAATATTTAATCCGAAGGAGTGCAATTTATACCAAATGAAATGATATCTCAAATATGGTAAGTTCAAAGTTTCACTCCAAAACATATGTAACTTATTTCTCATCCCAATAGCTTAGTTTTCATCATTTTCTCTTTCTAATTTATTGCAATTCGTGATTAACATCATCCTAAAATTTGCCTACTGATGATTATTTGTTCATATTGTATGTCAAAGGCAGCTTCGCTGCGGTCATATTTCACGACAATGTGATGGTAGTAGTGCGTTCGAGAATGTAAACATCTCTTAGCATACATTTGTTTAACTTTATATGGGTGTAAATAAAAATATAAGAATTATTTTGTTGACTCAATATCTCCATAGTTATTCAATTTTCCGAGCAAAAAATAGCACGATTAATTAACGTGGCTGTATTTCGACGCAGGCCAATATTTGCCGTGTACTGATTGGGACAGGCAGGTAAGTTGATTAGCGATTAGGGCGATTGTGACGCGCGCGCTGCTCAAAGAGCCTAATTACCAGCGCCGCATACGGCAAATCCGCTCCGCACACATGTCGGCCGCTCAGCAACAACCACCTCCACTGACCGGTGTTCCACCGACACGTTACGCGCATATGTGCAGGTAGGAAGGGTTGCCGGAAAAGCGCCCTGCTACCAAAGCGCGCTTTTTTCCACCTTTCCACATTTTCATCCGCGCTACAGCGAAGTATTTAAACAATTACTCACAATAAACACACAACACGCAGGTAAACTATTTACCAACGACTGTTCTAACAACAATATGGGGCCGTGTTTCGTTCCGGTGTGCTACAGCAAGTGTGATTTTTCTGGATAAAATTCGGGTTTAGGACGGTTCTGGTGTGATTTGCCGCACCGCGGCGCGCCGGGTCATGCCATGCGGGACGCCACGCCGCCACCACACCGCCAACCGACACGTAGCCGAATAACACCCTGCGCCTCACGGCACCCAATGCACACACACACACACACACACACACACACACACACACACACACACAGAGGCACATAGATATATGGTGGTGGCGGCGCCGCGTTTCGACGCGTGTATTGCCACATGCGTTGAAACGAGACGGAAGAAGTTGAAGGGGGGTCGCGTTTGGGGCGCATATAATCGCATGTTTTGCCCCGTCAACTGCATGTCACGAGTTACGCACCCACCCAACGAACCACACTTCATCCATGGAACGCCGGGGGTTTATTATTCGTATAATAAACACACGAAATCAAAGTGGACAAACTAGAGTGTGCTTCTTTTTTTCTCGGCGATATCCAAACAAGGGAGATTCTTGCGTGTAACGAGCTTGCTAATTACAAAAACTAATAAAAAATATCGTCAAATTTGCCACCGACGTGAATTTTGGATAAATGCAAAAAAAAAACATAAAAAAAAACATAATCTTCAACTACTTAAGCAATTGTTTCTACCATATGAAAAAACACAATTATAAGAAAATTGTAGTTTTCATAAAATATCGTCGTTTGATTGCCATAAATGATAGACTAATTAAAAACTGATTGAAATCATTGTCGTACCATTTTGAAGTACAAGAGTTGAGCAACAGTTTGTCGTGAGCTTTATGTTGATAGCTTAATATTTAATGCACGTAAAACATATTTTAAATTTCCCAAATGAGTAAATAAGGCGTTATAACGTGAGCACAAGCGCAAATGTTCGCAGCGGATTTTAAATACATGGCTGTAATTTCTTTATTTTTCGTTATTTCAGGTTGGAATTTAGCACAAAGGTACACTTGATCTACTAATAGGAAATCATAACTTTAGTCGTCTTATCAAAAATCATAGTTTTTTTTCTTCTTCCTTAATTTTGCGTTTTCTAAAGCATCAAAACTCAAATGCTTTAAATAAATCGCTAAAACTTCCACATTTTCAACATATTTGATTGAAAGTTTGTAGAAAATTACACTACAAGCGCATGGGCCAATCGAGAACACATTAACAAGTCTAAAAACAAGTAACGATAAATACCTAAAAATTAAAGAAAATATACAAATTTATAAATACAAACAAAATAACACACTACTAAACCAACAAATACAATGCATCTTTGAAACAGTATTACAACCACTAAAAAAACTAAAAATAACACCAAAAAACGAAGAAAAAACAACGCAAAATCCCAGCACAAATACGAACTGATCCCATGTCAGTAACAAGCAAACCAGCACTAGTCTCCCGAAGATGCCAAACGGCGAAACTGGTCGACAGAAAACATAAATATTGTAACAAGTTCACGGCATATAAACATAACATAGCACGATGCATATAGGACTTTGAAAATTGATAAAGTTTAAATTCAATTTTTAAGAGATTGATTTATATTAGGGTTTTCAAAGTTACT
>WSZQ02070543.1:3805-19382 GCA_019419845.2 Weissflogia rhopalogaster
TATTCAAATATCGATTACAATTATCAAGCGCAAGTCCTGGGATCGATTCCCTGCTGATATAGGGCAAAATGTATTAATCTGGTAATTAATAGTGTTAGCCTCCAATTTGACACATTACCTTGAAAAAAAAAAGTTTATAGAGGCAATGACCAAAGTAGTCAAGACTCACAATCAGTAAATGGAACAAAAAATCAATATCTGGAAATTATTATAGATATTTAGCATTATCGTCATCAGAATTACTAAGAATGATATTAAACCTATGTTTCTTTAGAAATGTATCATCGCGGGCCACATGCCTCATGAGAGACTTTTTTAATGAGTGTTGCCGGCGTGGTAACAACCGGAGCGAGTGACCCTATGAAAGAACGAGACGTTGAAGGCTTTATATGTACACTAAGGTGTGTGTCGCGCCCTCCTGGAACTACCAGTCCTGGGATATCGGGAAGACTTATATGTGTTATAATGTATAACCTTCCTCCTCTAATTGCTCGTCCATCATCTTATCAGCTAGAATGCTCCTGATGTAATTTTCCACGAGTCCTCGTTTTTAACCAGGATGGTTACCGCGTTACTCGTTGTGAGTTGGTACTTCTGTAGTGAGCCCATTTTCTGCTCGCGAAGAATGGGTGCTCTGCTGCGTCGGATTCACCGTAGTATATGCCTTCGCGTGTTTCCCGTTTGCCGATTTGATGTAGGTATTGCCCGAAGCAGCCATGGCCGGTCAAGAATTGCGTTATCCATCCGTTTGTTTCGCCACACGGACGATCTACCCATACACTTTTATTCGGTATCAATCTGTGGGTCCACTTACCTCTCGAGCTGTCGTCCAATTTAGCTTGCCATTTACGCAGCTGGTCTTCTGCTTTGTTGATGTGTGGATGGTTTGTTGACCATGCGCTTCTGGCTGTCGGTATACTGATATCGATGGGCCCAATTCCGTTCACCACTAGCACGACGTCGGTGGAGACAGTGCAGTATGCCTGCGCAACACCAATTCCTAGCCTTTCCTGGATTGAGAGTAGGCTAGATCTGTTTTTCTTGCTTGCTATACCGTCACGCCGTACTGGTGCCGCGTACATTATTATGGAGTTTACCACCCCTGCGATTATTCGTCGCGTAACTGTGCGTGGGCCGTCCTTTTCCCTGAAGAGGCGGTTGATGTTGCGTTCTGCTGCGCCAGCTTTTTGGGCTACATAGACAATGTGCTCGTTGAACCGGCCTCTTCCATGAGATACGACACCTAGGCATTTGAGGCTGCTTTTAGGTTGTACCCGGACTCCATTCAGTTGTATACTGGCCGTTAGCATTTTCCTGCGTCCCATCATGTACACTGAGACTTAGTTAAGTAGAAAATCATGAAATGATCGACATTTTCCATTGATCAAAGCAGCGTATTAATATTACACTTTCGAATTTTCGTTTATAAATTGACTTTGGGAATACCTTTTGGAAGATTAGGAATTAGCCTTGTCAAATGAACTTATCTATTATATTTCATTCAATTTTCAATTATAAATTTCAAAATTTTCATATTATAATTCATTCAAAATTATTTTCTTCGCAGATATGAAATAACCTTCTTGCTCAATGGAGAAAGGTAAATAGTTCAATCTAAACGATCGGAAGAATCATTTATAAATGGTGTAAGGTGTAAGAATATCTTGTGGAAACACATACTCTCAGAGGATATGTTTAGATATCTTAAACTTAAACATCAATAGTCTATTTAAATATAATAATTGATGCTGGTTTACTCAAATAAAAATAGTACTACAGTGAAATCTACTCTATAAGGAAAGTCATGAGTCGATTAATTCCGTTGCAAATATGTTTCCGCATTTGAAAGGTGATTATAAGTGAATACGATACAGCAATGAGGGGCACAAGGCTTTCTTGGAAGTCAAGGGGGCAAATATCAAACAAGTATTTTTATAGCTAAACGTTACGATAAAATCGACAAAAAAAGCAAAATTACAAGATTCTAAGAGGGGGCGGGGGTCTGGCTCCCTTTGCCGCCTGATAAGGCGACGTCCATAGTTAATGCAATATCAAGTTATCGATATGTGTCGATATATTTTGTTACGCCTACCTCTGAAGTCATTGAAGTCTATTCAATTCCATTTAAATGGAATTAGTCATCACTGTAAAACCTGTAAACGGAACCATCAGTATTCGGAATCCTGTCTAAAACGGAAAATTTTCCAGGTCTATTTACTACGTGAGCCATGTAATGTAAATAATGTAAAAAAAACATAAAATATCTGTGTAAAATATTTTATATGGATAAATCATGAGGGTCGCCCGAACCTGCAATTTATTTTTTTGATTTTATGACAAGGCGAACTGAAATAATTTTATGAGGTTTTTGCCCCCCTACCCCTGACTTCCAAATAAGGATGTGTTGGTGTAGCGTATTCACTTGTAATATGCTGGCACCTGCCAACAACGGAAAAGATGCTGGTCCCGTTTCTTTTCATATAAGGCAGATGAAAAAGATGAACTACTAAAATATGTAATGCACTGATATTACATATTTTTAGAAGTTCATTTTTTGTGTTTCATTTTTGTTAATATTTTTTCCTATTTTCTCTTGTCAACGTTAATGATTTCAGGTGATATTAACAACATCGTATTAGTCGTTTTGCCACATATTTTATCATCTGTGCAAATTTCTAATATAATTTTCTAATATTTCCCATTCACGAAGGAAAACCAAATCAGTATTTGCACCCTGAATTCTATTATAAACTAAGCATGGCAATTATTTTCCGAATGGAAAATATTTTTACGTCGGGCAAAAGAATCGATATGTGTATAGAAAAACTGTAAAAATATAATAAAAGTGAGTCGTAATCAACATTAACACCTATTTTTAAATATGTTTCTATATTTACATTGAATGTTAATATTTATGATTCAAACTAATTAACTTTGAACGCATTTGGCGGAGGCGTACAATACAATTGCAATTTAATGCGTCTGATTATACCGATTTATAAATATGTTGATCGAAAAATCGTAAAAAATATTGAAGTAATTCCAACTTGCCTGTGAGTGTTTTTTATGGACGCGTTTCGCTTGAAAGGAAATTGAACTTTGCTATTGTTACCAGCGTGAGTTATGTTTATTTTGTTTATTCTGAATTCACGTACGTGCTCGGACAATTCGCGCCGTTATGGTGGGACTCGTAATTATTAATCAAACGTCAGTCTTGCCATTTCAGACAGCTAATATTGCAGCATAATGATGGTCATTTGTGTGCTTTTTTTTTCGTGCTTCCAATGTGTGGAACTCAAAATGTAGTTCGCGATCGAGAAATGAAGATCGTGAGATGCGATCCTTTCATTTTAGCGGTTTCCAAATACGGAATCGCGTGATTTATTTGTTTGTTTTCGATCGCAGAAATTGATTTGGTTTCTTGGGACGGTGCTTTAAGGTGTGAGTGAGGATTTGCAAACATTGTGGGCGTGTTGGGTGAATGTATGAAGAGGTTTTAAAAGTTTTTAATGAGATCTTTAATCGATTTCTGTGTTTTATCGTGTCAAAAGTATCCTAATTCATCATATTTGGTTTAATCGTATTTGTGCCAATTGAATACCTTCTCATACAGTTTATTTGATTATAGTCATAAGTGGAATATATTTAAACTGTTTTTTTTTCTTTCATATTTTGAATTTTATTCTCTTTGTAATATTAAAAAAACTAGTATAATAAAAAAAACTGCCTCGGCGGAAAGACCTTAAAGGTCGATAGCCAATAAAATATATTTATTATTATTAAAAAAAAATTTTCCATTGATCTTTACCATAATTGCAAATGAAATTACTTGGAAATTATTGAAGATACTTAACTACATCTAATCTAATAATTTTTGTTAATCATCGAAAAAAAGGTGCGTTGTATTTTCTTTTCAATAACATTTACGCGCTTTTTGTCATAGTTTATTGCAACATAATAAACTGCAATTGAATATACCCGAAATTGTCGTAAGAATGTTTTGTTTGTTGCATTATGACAGTAAAAATTTTATTAACTATTGCGGCATACGGCTGGCTTCTAATAGCACACATTACGCAAACATTCGCGACATCGCCGACCGTCGACAAACAATCGGACAGTAACTAATGACAAAAGACGCACATTGGATGCAACAAAATTGCATGTAGCATGCGCCGAAATTCGAAATGCATTCGCGAAATGATAAAAATGTATATTACGAGCTATGATGAAACGTGAGTAATGGTAGTTACATCCTATTAACATTTCTCCTTACATCGACGTATAATTCCATGTATTCCTAGAGCAATAAATATTTACGTTTAAACATTGAATTTATGTGCTATAGGAGTGCAATTATTTGCTTATCGCAAATAATTGGAAAAGTCTGGGGAATTGGGAAATATAAAAACTGATCTCAAGCGAAATAGCGGAAATAGGCATAGCGCATAATTACCATCGATGCAAATGAAATGCAAATTGCTGCAAACAATTGCACTTTTGAATGTCGTATGTCATCTCTGCAGCATGTCTACAACCACTTGCTGCATGTAGTAGCTGCGTTTGATATCAGTTTATCTCGCGATTTGTGAGCTACGCGTTTGTGCTCGGCCTTTGCATATGTTTCGCATTCGTGCATGCAAAGTAAAAGGATGTTGCCGCCAGTCACAAGAGTCGGTTGGCGTCAAGGCCTTGCTGTAATTAGGGAATAAATGAATATGTGTACGGTTATAATGTGGTTTTATTGAAAAAAGCCTCGTGTCCATGGCCAATCGCTAATCCTTCGTTTTTATACGGGTTATAAATATTTTATAGAAGGTGGAAGTATTTTAAATCGGTTGGACTGACATAAGTCACCGAAATGTACGAATGCAATGTGAATATTTTTTTTTATTTAAGCTATAAGAACTGGGGACAGTGGTTATCATGTTTTAATATATACTATTATCAATATAAATTATTATTTAAAAAGTAGGAAATTTAATATCTATAGATCGAAGTCAAATCAAGATATATGTTTTCTTATTTTTAAGAAAATATGAGACACTATATTGAAACACTATTTGCGATTTTTTCTAATTAAGGCTTTGAGGTGTTCCCTATTGTATTTGCTCAGGTTTCACCATGAAACCCTTCTTACTTTTTCTGTAGTTATAGTAGTTTTTATGTCTTCCATGATTCGCAATACTTGATGAAACTTGATGAAAATCGATATAAATCGATTTTATCGATATTTTCTATTTTCCATATATATAAATAATAAATATAAAATAGAAACGTAAAATAGAAACAAGTTCCAAGGGCCCTGATCCATAGGCTAGGTCTTTTGAGGCATGGGTCTCCCATTTTCAGATAGGAAATATGCACCAAAAAATATAAAAAAATACAACAAGTTTGGAAACCGCTACCATAAACAATGGCTTTGATCATTTATACTGCTAATACAATATTTTTAATACCAGGAACTCAACTTCTTTATTTATGACTAATTTATATCCCACTAATTGCTAGAACAAATTAATCATTGATAAATACCACGTTATTACTTCCGCATCGCTTATGCGTCTTCCGAATAATGAATATTATTACCAAAGTGGCAATTACATCATAAGTATTTTTCTGTTATTTTCCTAGCAATTACATATTTATAAAAACGTGCGCATGAAATCACACGCGAAATATTGTTAAATACCCTTCTTACAATCAGTATCATGGAAAATCTATCATCCCGGAGTCAATTATCTATGTTCCAAGCAAACGAAAATAGCAATTAAACATCTCTTAAATATTTAAATAATATTTTAATTATGGACTTTTATAATTATTGAATTGAATTAAGCGGATAATTAAACTGATACTCGATTATCATATTGATTACGTATCGTATAATTATATGTTCTTAGAAAAAAAAAACTTAAATAACTTAAATAATTGGTAAAATTGGTGTTTAATTGTTTCAGGTGCGCAGTCAAGTCCAATTATGCCGGGTGGTGCGACACCAGGCACCCCGAGTGCCAAGCAAAAAGAGAAGTCAATGATACGACCGAAACTCGTGGTAGCTTTGTACAATTACAAAGCTATTGAAACGGGAGATTTATCACTTGAAAAAGTAATTAATTTTGAGTTGTCTTCAATTAGCATAGAATTTAAAGTGCTTACTATGAATTGGGTTACAAACAACCATCTTATTTGTTTCGATTGTGTTCCAGAATGCGGAATATGAAGTTATGGACGATTCACAGGAGCACTGGTGGAAAGTACGTGACCGCGACGGGTAAGGATGACATAATTACAAAATCCGCATCGTATTGTTTCTTAACGTTCGTGCGTCTCTTTTGCCATATTGCAGTAACATCGGCTTTATTCCGAGCAATTACGTGAAGGAGAAGGAGCTAATTGGACTGCAGCAATACGAGTAAGTCACACTACTGCCTGCCTCGTGTAAAATACGCGCCTTTACGTCCCAATTAATTATCTAATTAGCTTAATTTGTGCGCGAGCGTGCTCGAATTGTAATTATGAGACGCAGGTATACGAGGCGGACATAATTGTTTAAATTTGAGCATTATACGAGTCCAAGTAGTGAAATTAATATTGCGATTTTTCCTTCGTGCCACGCGTTTGTAGATGGTACGTGAATGACATGTCGCGACAACGTTCAGAGTCCCTTTTGAAGCACGAAGACAAAGAGGGATGCTTTGTCGTTCGCAATTCGTCGACGCGAGGCCTGTATACGCTATCACTCTACACCAAAGTGTAAGTATCCAATAACTCATTATCATATTTAAGATGCACTTTGGCGTTTATTGTTCGAGCGTCACGTGCCACTTAAGGTACTTTTTTGAGTTGGTGTTGAAAGGCATGTCTTTGGCAACGTTTTCAGACCGCATCCGCATGTCAAGCACTATCACATCAAGCAGAACTCGAAGGGCGAGTTTTTCCTCTCAGAGAAGCACTGCTGCACGTCGATTCCAGACCTGATAAACTATCACAAACATAATAGTGGTGGATTAGCATCGCGGCTTAAAACCAGCCCTTGCGATCGACCCGCTCCCGCCACTGCTGGATTAAGTCACGGTAAGTGTTCTAAACTTTTATAAAACATACTAACAGAAAGTATCGAATGAATGGCGCTATATTCTAGAAGCTATAACTTATACGTTTTCAGAACAGTGTGCCTTCTATGATTAACGGATTTTGTGAAACACGTGTAGCAAAGAAAGCATCCACCGATAGTTATAGATTCCTTAAATATCGAAAAGTATAGAACTAACTATCGATATTGATATTTTTTCAATATCACTCTTACTAGGAAACATATCGAATGTAAATCTTAATAATATTCTTTTTCTTCTTGTAGATAAATGGGAAATTGATCCTCACGAACTAATGCTCTTAGAAGAACTTGGTTCTGGGCAGTTTGGCGTTGTAAGACGAGGAAAATGGCGGGGATCAATCGATGTCGCTGTGAAGATGATGAAAGAAGGTACCATGTCTGAAGATGACTTTATTGAAGAAGCCAAAGTTATGACGTTAGTATATAAATTCTTTAAAACCTTATACAAATACGAATTTACATGATTTTCATATTCTTTTATAGAAAATTGCAACACACAAATCTGGTGCAACTCTATGGCGTATGCAGCAAAAACCGACCGATTTTCATCGTCACCGAGTATATGCGACACGGCTCCCTCTTGAACTATCTCCGACGACATGAGCAATCCCTGTCGAGTAACCAAGGACTCCTCCTGGATATGTGTATTCAGATCTGCAAAGGCATGGCGTATCTGGAGCGACATAACTATATTCACCGAGATCTCGCGGCGCGTAACTGTTTGGTTGGTTCCGAAAATATCGTGAAAGTAGCAGATTTTGGACTGGCACGATATGTTCTTGATGATCAATACACGTCCTCCGGTGGTACCAAGTTCCCAATCAAATGGGCACCACCAGAAGTGCTGAATTATACACGGTTTTCATCGAAAAGTGACATATGGGCCTACGGTTCGTTGGAATTTCATGCTTTAATACTTACTTGCTGCATGAAATTAGGTCATTATGGCACTTGAATAATGCTGAATTTTTGATTTAGGTGTACTCATGTGGGAAGTGTTCACTTGTGGTAAAATGCCGTACGGCCGCTTGAAAAACACCGAAGTTGTTGAACGCGTGCAAAAGGGGATGATCTTGGAGAAACCAAAAGGATGCTACAAAGAGGTTTATGATGTAAGAAAAAAAAAATGTTTAAATCATTTTCCTTTTCGTGGATTTTGTGCGGCAAGGACACTAACATAGTACTAAACCTCGTCATGTTTTTTGCTATTCATTTTTAGATAATGCGAAAATGCTGGAGTCCTCTGCCCGAACATCGGCCATCCTTCCGCAACCTCAAAGAGCAGTTAATCAACGTCTCACAGGGTATCCTGGTTGATTGACTGGCCCAGCTGGTGTGTGAAACAGCGACGCGCAGCTCGTCCTCGGCGTCCAGCTGCGATCTGTGCACCCACTATGAACAGTCATGGATCGGCTTCTGCCAAACGCTGTGCAGGGAAGCGAAACGTCGCGACCAGCAACAGCAGCAATAAATATCAACTTCTACGCACCTCCACAATGCACCCGAACCAGGAAACGATCTGCATCAACATCATTTCACTTTCGACGACGGCAAAGAAATGCTCCCTCCAAGGCTATGAGTATTCAGCGCATCTACAATTCTTTGTTGGTAAACGCAGGAACGACAACTAAACGACTGAATCTATTAAGGAGTTAATTTATACTACCAATCGAATCGATTGGTGCATGCATACTTAGAATTAGTTGATCCCCGCACAAGAGGGCAGAAAAAGAGAAATGATGAAATTCGATTTGCGAAATGGCGGATGTAATTCAATATCACGCAAACAATTGATGGATATGATAAAACGTGGAGAGTAACTTAAGGAATAACTTTTGACGAATTATTATTAATATAACATAATAATGGAGATATTTAATATTTTGGTGCCAGTGTATTTGCAAAATTTCCAATGCTAGTCTTTGTATATTGGACCAATTTATCTAAACACCGACATGCAAACACCCAATACAACCATGGAACAAGTTTCTAGAACAACTAATCTTATGTAACCCGACCGAATGATGTGAGATTTACGCTTCATTGCTGCTTAACTCAATCGCTAAACAATCAATTCATAGTAGCAATATGTAAAAGTAATGATTCGGAATGCTGGACATATTGAATTAACCGGAATTTACCAAACCATGTAGATATATTATAATGTATGGATTATCTATATGTTTATGTTGGCAATGATTGACGACTTACAATTGTTGAGTATGTCGTTCGAGAAGAGAATTTGATGATTATTATTCGTCAATCTTGGATACCACACATAACCGATACTTTTTTGATTGATAATTTGTTTGTGATAATTTGCCTGCTTGTATTTTTCAATTTATAACAAACTATCACTTTAATTTTAGCCGATGCTCCATGGAAATAACGCCAGTTGTACGTTTATTATATGCAATCATCGCAACTGCAAAATAAATGTATACTTTGATTATGTTTAACAAGTAACATTTAGCAGCAATCATGAGTGAATGAAACAACTGAAAATGAGCGTGCACTAATTTTACTTAAGTGTGAAATGTAAAAAAAAACATTTTGTCGGAGAAATTTTACTTGAAAACTGGTAATATTGGCAGAAAGAAAAATCCGGAAAGTAATAAATAAATGTGTGCTGAGTTTATAGTTTGTAATAATAATGTGATAGAATTATGATAACGATATTGTAATTTGTAAATGGATAGTGTAAACCGTTAAAAAAGCATGCTGGTGACAAGGTGTCGCCGGTTACACATTCTGGAAAATCGTCAGGCTCATAACATTGAACATAGATTTGCAAGTCTTATCAATCGATGCTCCAAATAGTGCCTCTATGGTTTGAAAAGAAACAATATCAATATTTTCAGAAACAAGGGTTACATCACATATTGAGCCTGATTTGTAAACATCACTTTCCCTCAGAATGAGGCGGGAAATATGCGTTTAATAAATATCACTACAACCAGTAACGAAGCTAAATGTGTAGACACTCTGAGGAATTAATAATTATACGTTTATCATTAGGGATTATGGAAAGAACAGGGCATGCCTTGCAATGGTGACGAAATCGGAGAATTTTCGGGTGGAAGGATACATCGACAAGGATTTATACATTCTTCAATACTGCATTTTCGAAGTGTATGCATATAAATTAAATTGTTTGGCCGACTGTCTTTGTATCATTTTACCATATTTGTACGAACTACGGGAGTCTAACCTTTCATACTGTGTTCATGCATTTGCATTGTAATTTCTACTAAATTGAAGTAACAACTTAAATATACAAGTACATGTAACAAAATTATTTATTTAATGTTTTATCATAAAAAGGAAAGAATTGAAAAGAAAATACAGTAAACCTGCCGTATATGGAAAATGCAATGGTTTGTACAAATTTAACAATGAAAATATTTAACTTAAAATAACTGAACACCCAGAGAGTTATGCACTCTACCGTCTCGTACCAATCCCAAGTCGAGTTTAAAACATTTTATCCGTTGTTAACAGGTACGCGTTGCGATAGAACCGACCAAAAAGCAAAATTACAAGGGGGGTGGCTCGGGCCTCTTCGCTATATATGGCGGCGCTCATGTAAAAATATTTCGTTATACTCAAATATTTCAATCCGTTTCAGCGTTAGCCAGGGTTCGTGTATAATGGGTCAACATGTGGCGTCTCCATTCCTTTATTTAAATTTATTTTCGTTTAAGAGCAAAAAAGCTTAGTACTATATTTCTTCTAGGCCTATTTTCAATGTCTAATTTTATTAGCCTATTCATTTCACGTCAACTGGTGCATGCATCATATTTCTACTGTGACTAAACTCGCACTGTGACCGTCCTTTCTACTTCCAATATCACGTCCCTTGTGAAAGCACCCTTCTTTATGACTTCCTAATGTCCCTCGCAAGGGTCACACAAGGTATTGAGGAAGAATGAGTGTCGCATGGGAATTCAAATGTTGAGTAATAATATAAGAAGAAAAACTAGTAAGAATAGGGAAAGGGCGTTTGGTGAAGCAGGTTTGCATGTTAGGAGTTGGTGGTAGGGGGAATGCATGGTGGGCGAGAGAGAAACAATGATATATGACGTTGGTCAGACAGGAATGAGGGGGGTCGTGAGAAGGTAATGGCGGTGAGAGTCCAGGATGTGGATGAACAAAGTGGAGGCTACACAAACTCTGGGGAGGAGGCTTCAAGGAGAAGGTAGCGTCGAAAAGTGACCCTCGCTAGGGATGGAAAGTATGGATGGGAGTCGAGTTTCGAAAGTGTACTTGTGGGAGCACTAAGCATGGGAATGAGAGAGGAATGGGCATGAGGTACGAATGTGATCGTGGGGGCAGGGAGAGTCGCCTGGTTGCCCTCCATTCTAAAGGAAAAAAAAGGAAACCTCTATGGGGATTGGTACAAGGCGGTGGTATAGATCTTTAGAGTGTTTAATATTATATTGCTAAATTTGAGGAAAACATATTATGAAGGAAGCATAAAGGTATATAATACCAATCAAAGTTGATTTAGATAAATAATTAACGAAAACCTGCGGACCTGAAAAATGTTCAGTTGCGGCAGGATTCAGTCTGCAGATGGTCCCGTATACGCCAGGTTGGGTGCGATTCTTAAAGAATTTAGTTTCTAAATCACAAAAGTGTACAAATAAATTGCTACCAAACATGAGCATGAAACCGTTTGACCATATAGTATGTGATGTAAACTAAGTGGTAAAGCCGCGGAGTATAAAACAAAAACCCAATGGGAACAAAAAAATATTCGATTGCCCTAGTTGTTTGAAAACTCGCAAATAAAAAACGAAGTTATCTTCTGTTTAGATGGGTTGGTGTCTTCTTCACTAATAGCAATAGCCAGTATTTGTACACACATAAATAATTTGAGTTAACGGGATTTTACGCCGTTTTGAGTCGTTTGCCAAAAAAATAATTCAAAATAAATTTTGCGAGATTATATATTTAACAAAAAATTATATAAGAATAAATACCACTATATAGAATCGATTAACGCGGTCTCAAAAAAACACAGTTTTGAATATCGAGGTTATCGGTCAGATTAAAACATTTAATCGTGATAATGCATTGAAATCGACGAGAATCATTTAAAACATTTACTGTACTAGGTATATCTGTAATAATAAATTGTGTACTAGGCCAAGAAAAAAAATTAACGCTATCTTTATACTGGAAAAAAATCATAAAATTGATTTTTATCGGTTACAGAAATAACTACGAAAAAAATGTTTCCAACAAGTCTTACTTACTTTTAGTCATACAATTCGAATCTACATTTAAAAGTATTTAAAAGGGCTGAGTATACCACGATCATATTTCCCCCATGGAATGGTTACTTTTTGATTACCTACAATTTTTTCATAGAGGGCTTATTTCTCGAGATATTTGAAGTTTTCACGTTAAAAAACTCACCCGGTATACTATGCCTTAATTGTGACCAAAGGGCAAACGGCTCAAAACGGCGTGAAATACATTCTTACAAAAAGTTTCCTTCAATTCCGTGACGGACAATAGAGATACTCACCTTGTAAAACAAATAAGCAACCGAAATATTCTATAGCAAAATAACTCGTATGTTGAATGTGCAATATAAAATACTGAAAAAGAACAATAAGGAATAAAAAACATGCCAGAGATTCAAATAAACGCATAATTCACAGTTACTTGCGAATCTAAAAGAATGCTTCACATATTTTAATCCACAACTATACATATCAAATTATATCATAAATATCTTACAAAATTGTATGTTCCAATCCTGAAACATCAGGTGGATTATTCAAACTTCCTTTAACTGCAATCTGATTGATTCTCAGCATAGTTTGCTGTACTCGATAAACTGAAAGCATTACCTATAAACAAATATTCGAAATGAGTTACTGAATATACTTACAGTTAATATTAGTGTACTGCTTCCTTCTCTTTTTTCTAAAGTGCGTTTTGGTGTGTGATAATGTTTTTTCAATAACGGTGGCATAGATATCAGCTAATCCATCTTGTACTAATGGTGTTCCAATAAGAGTAAAATCTTTAGCCCCCACAAGCAGCACCTATGCACAAGTGAGACATATGAAATATCATTCCTTTAAATGTTACTTCTGTACTTTAAATATACCTTTTCAAGTTTTATTTGATCACCGGTAGTTGGTGGCCAATATCCTTCAACCACAATTATATCCCCTTCGGTCACCTTAAATTGCTTACCACTCAAGTGCACTACTGCAAAAAGGCGTCCCTGTGCATTGCTCTCGATTTGATGGTTCACTTTGTTGATTATATCTACAAACAATTAAATTAAAAGGACGAATTGGTTCTGACAGTTTAAAATACCTTGACTTAGAAGTTTCTGTTCATTAGGATCAACAATTTCATATGGAACGGGTTTACTAGACATGAAACATTGTGGCACAGTGGTTAACACTTGAGGTTTAATTAATGTACGTACTGTAAGTTGTTTGAATAAACTTTTTAGCAACAGAGACATGTTCATCAAGTGAAATAATGTTGGATATATTCAGGAACTCATGCAAACAACTAGAATAACCTTAAAACCTTCTGAATTAGTATATAGGCAATCATATAATCACGATTAAAGAAAAAAGGACCCAACGGCAAAATGAGGTACTAAAACGTGAAATTCAAATTTTGTTCCAAACTCTTTGATAATCTGCATATTTTAGAATGCCCATTATTGTACGGATCTATTCTTCGTTAAATATAGTTTGTGTTGATATGCACATTTACGCCTAAATGTTGGTTATTTATTGAGATATTTATCGTGTAAAAAACGTCTTTTCCGAGAAATGTCGAGTTTTAGGTTTTTCTTTTTTTCATATATTCCATATTGCTAGGATTATAAAATATATTCATATATTATAATATCTTCAAACTTTTTCATTTGATTACTTAGAACCGATATTATACTAAAATTTAGTATAATAACGGCGACGATTTCATTGAGGGAAAAATGACTTGAAATTACTTCTTCTAAAATTACACTTTTATTTATATTTACCTTCCTCTAATATTCGGCTCAGAATGAAATTTGTCAATTAGGAATCGATCCGTACAAGAATGGGCATTCTATAACATGCAGATTAGAAAATATTTTAGAACAAAGTTTGAATTTCACGTTTTAATTCCACATTAGGCCGCTACGTGGTACCGGTCGCGTAGGGTTCTCTTAATATATTTTAATATGCCTTCTCGTTGTTAATAAATACAATAAAAATCTGGCAAATTAAGTTATCGCCATTTTCGTTAATTTTAAAAAGAAAGAAAATGAAGAAATGAATAAGGAAAATTAGGCTACTTCATGTACAGAAGCTCAGGTTTTTATAGTGAAAATGATATCGTTGAATACGAAAGCAAACAGTTTAAGATGCTCGATTAAATTGTATTTTATTAATATGTACACTCCTATACAAGTAACTTCAATTAGTTCTGAAATCAAACGTGATTTGCAGCGCCAGAAAGTGCTTCGTGTCGTTTGTCAAAGTCGGTCAAAACCTGCGCAAATTGAGTGAAGTCACCCGCGTTGACGATCGCGTCAAAGTTTTGTTTTTTCGGGTGTGCAACGCATTTCGTCGGTGTCGAAGGAAAATTCCAAGTGTGAGAAATGGACGCGTTCGGCGACAATTTCGACCAGAATGAGGTGGATCCGGCGGCGGAGTTTCTTGCGCGCGAGCAGAACGAGCTCGGTGGGCTCATCGACGAGGACCTCAAGCCGACTACAACCATCCCGATGTCGCAGGTCAACGGCGGTGAGTTCTCCTGCCATAAGCGCCTCACTTTTACGCCCCCCCGGATACTCTTATCTATGTATTTTTGCATTCTTTCGCCTGCGATCATGTGTCCACTAACATCCAAACGTTTCCTCTTTGCATGCCGAAATTTTTGTGAATTTTAAGTTGAGCTTTCACTGTAGATGGTGTTCATGTTGATGGTCTTAAGGAAAACTCTGGATCCAGCTTCGAAATGATTGATGGTCTTGAGCAAGATGGTTTTGATAATAAAGAGAATCCATCTGGTATGTATTTACGATTTGCGGGCATCGTTTTGGGTTTCTGTAGCTGCAAAATACGAGTAATTGTAATTCTCCTTGATTCCGGACTAGTTTCCTTTTGCTCTTTTGGGTAGATTGTCTATTTTCTGGGATGGTAGGTGTAGCAGTCTGTTTGTCATATTGCAGAAGGTAAGATCTGCCAATGGGTAGTTATATTTTTATGTAGAATTGATTCAAACTTTTAATCCCCCTATCGAGGAAGATTCTTTTCAATATTAATATTTGCAAAATTCTGATTAGTACCCCATTACTTAGTCCGTGTTTATGTACTCTGAGTTTTGTCAAACTTCTGTTTATGTAATGGCCAAATCGAAAATAAAACTATGTTCATATTAGCTAAAAACAAATACATTACGTAAAAACGTGCGGCATGTGTGTAAATG